>JAKJHU010001170.1:0-88457 GCA_022316685.1 Progne subis subis
TTCCCTTCCTTCCTTTCCCTTCCCTTTCCTTCCTTTCCCTTTCCCTTCCCTTCCCTTCCTTCCTTCCCTTCCTTCCTTCCCTTCCTTCCTGTTATTGTCATTAAAATAGAAGCCATGTCATTAACTTGCTTAGAAAATCAATGGTGTTTGAAGCTTTTACAGGCAACATCCATAACACACTTGCACAAGCACTGATGCTGTCAACAGCTAGAATTTTTTTATCTGTGCTGTGATTAACATAAATCCACAGAATTACTGAAACGCTGAAATGCAGCTAGTCTTGATATATTGTCAATAACTCATTCATTCTCTAAATGGGAATGTTCCTGAGTTCCCGAGCACAATCCCATGGATTTAACCCAAGCCACATGTTTTGCACTCTCAGCAGCTCTGCTTGAAGCTGGTCAGACAATCCTTGAAGCTTTGACAATCCCAAAAGGCAAAAATTCTCACTCTCTCTGCTCTGCAATCAAATACCAACTTAAAGCTGGACCAAGAGGTTCATGTAGGAATTACTACATGACCGACTTGTCCCAATAGACACCTCCCTTTCTTGGAAAAAAGAGGCTGTATCTTTACAAACTAATTGATTTTTCAACTCTGTTGGAGACATAGTGCCATTACTTATTTTGAGGGCAAGCTGGTGAAGTGGTTGTGGATGGAAAGGATCCACTGATCCAGGAATCATCAGCATTAAACTTTGTAGAGAATCAGAATATAGATATAGATGATACAGATATGTACAAAATTTATATTGTGCTCACAATAATATTGTGGAATTTCACACAATATTGTATGAAAAAAAAAAAAAAGCTAAAATTCACTATAGCACTGGTTATATTTATTTAAGAATTGCATTAAAACAAACTTCATCACTCTTTCTCCCATATTAACTACAGCCTTAGCTAGCATCCGTCACCACTCTTAAATTGCCAAGGAGCTGGCTAATCATCCATTTCATTACTCTTTCTGGCAGCCATGCAAGATGGTACACAATTGGAAATAAACTCTTAAAAGTTCCAAAGTGTTCTCTGATTAGTGGGAATTAATGTGAACCAGGACTTGAAGAGCCAGCAAGCAGATTGCAGTGCATTAATGTTTTCAAAAGAAACGTGATTTCTTACTGGAAAAACAAACAGGGTGTGTGATGTACCTTGGATTAGCTTGGTGGTAAAAACCTCCAGGTTCAGGGATGGTCTGCTTTGTTTTCACTCATACCCTGGGGTGATTGCAGCCACCTTTGAGTGTCAGTTTCCAACCTGTGTGTCAGAACTGGAGCACTGAGTTCTTTCTGGGGACAGAGCTCTGTGGTGGTGAACACTGGAGACCTTGGCTTTGTGGGGCCAAGAGAATCCCTGCATCTGCAGTGGCTGGATGCCAGGCACCCACCAAAGCTTTTTTCACTCCCTTCTCAGGTGGACAGGGGAGAGAAAATACAACAAAGGGTTCATGAGCTAAGGACTAGGAGAGATCTCTCAACAAATACCATCACAGGAAAAACAGACTGAACTTGGGGAGTCATTCTCCTGGTGCACCACGGAGTCCCTCCCACGGGAAACAGTTCTCCATGAACTGCTCCGAGGTGAGTCCGTTCCAAGAGCAACAGTTCTCCATGAACCGCTGCCATGTGGGTCACGCTTCCACAGGGTCAGTCCTTCAGTCACAACCTGCTCCAGTGTGGAGTCCTCTCTCCACAGGGGCGCAGCCTCTCTCAGGCATTCCCCTACTCCGGCATGGGCTCCTCCGCAGTTGGCCGTGCTCCTCCATGCCCTCCATGGGCTGCAGGAGCACAGCTGCTTCACCACAGCCTTCACCGCAGACTGCAGGGCAACCTCAGCTCCAGCACCTGGAGCATCTCCTGCCCCTCCTTCTCCACTGAATGTGGGGTCTGCAGAGCTGTTCCTCTCACATACTCTCTCTTCAATGTCTGCAATTACATCTGCACAATAACCGTTTTTTCCGTCCTAAATGTGTTTTCTCAAAGCTATTAACACTGTCTCTAATGGGCTTGGCCTTGGCCAGGGCTGGGTGCACCCTGCTGACAACAGTATTGGCTGTCCTGGATTTGGAGAAGCTTCCAGTAGCTTCTCACAAAAGCCACCCCTATAGCCCTCTGCCTCCAAACCCTAGCCACACAAACCCAGTACAATCTCTGGGCTGGGCTGTTAGCAGTGCAGGGCAAATGGTCCAGGGCCAGCACAGAGGGGGACAAAAAACTTCAGGGCTTAGGTAACCGCAACACCTGGACTAACTGGACTATCACTTTATTTTCCTCCAGAGAGCAAACTGAACCACTTCATTAAGCACATACCTTTTCATCCCAAACTTCTGGTTGGGAGCAACTCCACCATCCACATTTTGCTGTTTCCCCACAGTCAGTTTCTGTAGGACATTTGCTTTACAGAAGTAAGTTCAGCCCATCAGGAGCCACGAATGCTGCACTTGACATTGAACCTGGGGTGAGATCTTGTGTCGGCATGTGCATCCTGACAGAGCTGGGACCATGGCTGATGTTCCCCAGCTTTCTGTGAGAGCAGAGTTTCTGAGAGCAGAGGGAACTGCAGGGTTCTTTGCTGCTGGCTGTGTGCTGTCCTAGTGCAGCTGTTGTTGGATGCTGTGAGTTATCTGGCAGCAGAATTCAACCCCAAGGATTGATTCAAAACCAAGCAGATGGAAGAGTAATGGCAAAACGTAATAAAATACTCTCCAAACCCACACTGCCTTAAGAAAGCATTTAGCAGCTTCTTTCAGTTTCTTTTTTTAAAGGAGGTTTTTGTCTGGAGTTAGGTGCTCCCCTGAGATCCGAGTTGACGCTGGAAAAGCTGCCAATTGCATAGGACAACATGTGAGATTAGAGAAATATGTTACTGCCTTTGCGGTGCAATTCCTGGGGGGAAAAAAAAAACAAAAACAAACCAAAACATCACCAGTAAACATCATCTGGGCCCCGAAAAACATCCAGGGAAACACACCCCAGAGCACTGAGCTTGTAGTGTTGTTGGGTTAGGTTTTTTTTCCCAACAAGCTCGTATTACGTATCTGAAATGATATCACTGAATCCTGAAGAGCAGGTTATTTTCTCTCTTGTTGGCAAGACACACAGCTTGACAGTGTGGTTGACGTGGGTCAGTTCACATACCTCAGGTCACAGGCGCTCTCAAGAGAAATTGATGTATTTCTTGCAACTCAACTGCTTTGTTGTTGTTGTTGTTATGTGTTCTTATTTCGCCAATTAACAAAATAAAAGACAAATAATATTCAGAGCAGTTTCTTTTTGTTGTTCTCCTTTTCTATTTTTCCAGAGGGGAAAGAAATGATAAAATAATTTTTATTTCACAAGTAAACTTCTTTATATATTCTTTTGTTGTTAAGAGCAAAAAAACCATCAAGATGCAGAAGTCTACCATTTATGTGGAACAAAACAACAAAAAATATTGAACACATATGCATTAAAGTATGTAACATTGTAGTGGTTTCATGTTCACTAAATTCTGGTCTTAGTACTCACTCTTTTTCTGTGGGAGGAGGCTAGGAGAAAAGCAAAGCAGGCTTAACCTTAAGAATGAACAAATAGTTTCATTAACGCACACTAAAGAATGGAAAAAGAAAGTTGGGAAAAAACTAAAACAAAACAGAATGAAACTCCAAAAACACTTTCCCTCCCCTTACAAACTGTTCACTTTCTTACAAAACAACAAAAAGAGATGAATCTTGTCATTTTCAGTCAGTTTCACCATTTGACAATAGTCTTTCATCAATTCTTTAGGAGAAGAGTCTCTCTTAGAGTCATGGATCCCACTGACAGCCTAGAACAGTTCTCTTGTGGGTTTTTAACTGTCACAAAAACAACCGCCCAGGGAAACCTGCCTTTGTGACCCTTGCCATTAGCAGGTTCCCAATCTGCTTATGCGTCATGGGTCTTAGACTTCTGTATGTTGGGGTGTCAGGTTTTGAAGATGAATAACTCCAAAGGCAGAGATATCTTCTCACTTCTTCACTGGTGCAGAGGGCTTCTTATCTCTGTCTCTGTTCAAGCATCTTATAGGATTAATATTACTTAGTCCATCACAAACACCTTTGCTTAAATCCACACACAAATCTAATCATCTCCCTAAATGTGTATCTTTCCCATGATTTAAAGGAATTGTCTAAATATAGACTTCATTTCCATGGCTCAATAAGAATGGAACAACCAACTCTACAACCCTCTGTCCCATAGTCTTTTCACTCTTGCTCTACTGACTTTATGCTGTCTCTCTTTATGTTCACTCCGTCCTTTTCGCTCTTAGAGAAGGGCCAAGCTCTGGAAGCTTCATGTTGCTAGGAAAGGGTTTAATCTGCCCAGAGTCTTTTCTCTCTCGCTGCAGCTCATGATGTTAGATTTTCAAGGCTGTGCTGGTGAGGGAGGAAGAACTCACACAGAAACTTTAGAGATCAGAGCACCCGGGCAGTCCAGAGTCAAAAAAACCAGGCAGGATCATAAATGCCCTCTCAGCCCACCCCTCGGTATAAATTGGGCGGCCTCAGCCTAAATGGTGCCCATAGCTCTTATCAGGGGCCTGGCAGAGATCTCTCCCTGCTCCAGGGAAGTTTGGAGAAAATAGCTGTTGTAAAGCAGCAACCTCTCCTTCCCCACCCCCACTCAGGAGCTGATGGAATCCAGCCAAACCTCAAACCAACTCTCCCCTAAAAGGGGGAAGGAAGCAGCAGGCCCAACTCGATGTTACCTGTCTCTCTCTGGCCAAAGGAAAAAAGGAAAAGGACCGACCTGCAGGAAATCAAGGGGTTTTATATGGTACTTCCCAAAGTCGTAGCCATCAGTTTTCAGTGGTCATATCAGATGCCAATATTCCAACTAACACTCTGATAGGTCCCTGTCCTTTCTAAAGCAATTCGTAGGTCCTGACCTGGAAAATCACTCCACATTCCTCTATAACTAAAAAACTAAACTGTACTAACTCATGACAAATACAGATATATGCAAAGCGTAATTTCATTTATGCAGGTCCAAGGGCCACACTGCATATGCCCATGGTGATACCAGAAGTCACATTGCTTTTCTTTATTGTGCCTATTTATTTTATAAAATGCCAATATGTATGCCTATTCATGTGCAGGGGTGTTGCTTGTCTCTCTTGGAGCTCCGGGCTCGTTTCGCCCAGGCTAGCTCTGATGAGCGGCAAGACAGAAGAGCTCCCCTGGGTTCTAGAAACCCGGGAAGCGGTGGAGGGCTTTTCCCCTTAGCACGAGAGAGAGCGAAACCCTGTCGGCGGCGGAGGGAAGGAGTCAGACTTGATCGGGGGCAAATCCAAGTTCTTCTATTCAGTCTTTGTTTGTTCCTGTCTGGACCTCTGCCCCGCTCCCGCAGCCCTGACCAAGTCACGGCTGAAGCCTCATGCTCTGAGCTTATGTGCAGGGGAGGGGCTAAAGGAGGGGACAAACCAACACCCAGTGAGGGATAAGGTGGGAGTGGAACAGGGTTGGAGGGACATTTAAAGAAACCAATGGGGAACATAAAGGGAGGAACCTCCCCAGCTCTCGCCCTATCATTTGATGTCCTTTACCTGAACTCTCCAGAAGATGGGTGGAACAGCCGAATGACAGACAGGACCCGCAGGAGGCGACTGCGAGGAGTGTGGGAAGAATGTGGGAGGATGGGCAGGGAAAAGGGCAGGAACAAACCGCGGGATATGACATTTTCCAGGAGGAGAGGGGAGTACAGAACAAGCCATTATAACATAAAACCCAATATAAAAGTGAAATACAATATGAAACCAAATAACACACAGCAGGGTGTTCCATAGCGGTGGATCTGTGCATTGCTCAGTAATGTATAAATATCCCCAGAGATGCACACATGCATCTCCTTTGGGTGTTACGGTATTTTAAGTGATACATTTTATTACTACTTATGGAACTGAGCTCTGGTTTCAATTTTCTTACCATTTTAAGTTTCTTTTCTGTTTCCGGTTTCTGGCTTCTGCATAGATCAAAATTGGTCTCCGGAGGTTACTCTCCTTAAAATAGATGAGTTCACAGCAAGAGGAACAAAGCTATTTAATAAATTAATCATAAAAAGATGGTTAATAGACACTATTAGACAACATGTTTGATTTGGGGCACTTTTTCAGTGAGATTGTCAGATGTTTTTTCATCAAACATTAAATTCTGCTAAAAAATGTGAAATGCCAAGGTCAGGTCTAAAACTGTTTCATTCAAAATGCAAATGCTGCTTGACCTTCCTGTGCTCTTGGTTTGTATCAGTGTGATTTTACTGGCACAGTTTTATAATATTTGTCTCAGGATGAAGGTGCTGAAAGCATTGGATTATCTTCCCTTGTATCTTTCTCCCCCTTCTCCCCTCTCTTTTAGTAAGTTTTAAATTAGAAGACATACTAAGAGATAGTTGAAAGGCATGTAAAGGAAGTTGAAAGGCATTTCAATGTGTATCTCACACACTGAAATTAGAATTGCAGGAATTGTTTCTCTTTGTAAACTGCGATGACTTACACTCACAGCCTTGGACTCAGCCACCACGTGATAATTGCATTTGTATGTCATATTTAGTACTACCAAAAATCACCCACTAAAGTCATTAGAAGGAGCACTGTCATCACTCAGAAATGAGGGTCACCACTTTATGGATTGCAGCCTTCATCTCTGAAGGTTTAAGTGGGCCAAGGCCAGTTCTAGCCACCTTTTATTTTCTCCTTTGGAATCACGGTATCACCCATCCATGCTCCACAGAACATTAATGCCCAATTACAGCTCTTGTCTTCAACTTGCTCTTATTTCATAGCAGATTTTCAAACTAAAATAGAAATAAAACAAGGGCTAAACCTATTTGTAACTACCTGAAGTATGACTTCTACATATATATATATAAAAGCTTTAAATGTGTGTCTACAAGATTTCTGTTTCTTCCAAATTTTTGCTGTTTAAATATTGTCCTATCCATCCAAATGAAAGACTATCAGCCACTTACCCAAATGCTGCCCTGAGACAGCCAGTTGCTCATTGCAGAATTTGAGGTTCTTATGTAGCAGAACAGTCTCCCCATGGGTGTCAGTTTACAATGAACTGTTTCTACACCATTATTCCCCAAAAGCTTCAGAGGATCTCAGCTGACATTTGGGATTTTCAAAGCTATGTCCCTTGCTGCACTGCAACGTTTTACCCAACCCAGTCTGATTAAAGCTGTCATGTGCTTATATTTATGCATTTTCAAATATTTGCAATAAAATTCAAGCATGTCCTGGTTGAGAAGAATGGCATGTAATCTTTGTATACTTTGTATACAAACCTTGGAGAAACATTTTTTTAAACTCCATGAAGGAACAAATTCTCAGTCACTTCAAGGTGGTGCGTTCTGAGTGAAAAGCATTGCCAGACACTGTGCATGGTCCACAAAATGCCTCTCAGCTCTAAAAAGAAAATTTTATGTCCTCCTCTTTTCTTTAATTTTTTTTTAAACCAAATGGGAATATAACCAGTGTTCCTAGCTTTTTATTATTTCCTTTTACTGAGCCATATTACACATCCAGCACTGTTTCCATATGCTGTTAAATTTCAGGTAGGAATGAGGAGTAGTGGTGGATGAAGTGTGAGTCCCCTGGCACAACGCTTAACACCTGCTTGAATAAAACCAACAGCGCCCCGAGATGCGTACACATTTATCAGCCACGAGATTTGGAAACTGGTCTTGATCCAGCTGGAGAGGCCTCATTTGGAAGACTGCTTGCAGTTCTTCACACTCAGCTCTGGAATAGGTCACACAGCAAAGGGGAGAATAGAGCATATGGCTGTGAGAGAGATAAAGGGACCAAGAGATAATGGATCTTAGGGCAAGCAGGACAAAGTGTAGGGACTTGACGTCTCCTGAGAAAGTGGGACATGCAGCAGAATCTCAATGAGATGACACGAGGTGTGCAGAAGCCTGAGTGAGTGGCTGTAGAGCTGGAATGAGACAGTGCTAATGAGGAAGCAAAGAATTCTGGCAGCATTTCCTTACAAGGTAGTGAATATAGTGTGAGAGATTAAGCTGTTAACATCACAGCAGAAAGACAACTCAGAAAGTCTGACAGGACTGACTTGGCAGGAGGGCATAGACATTAGTAAAGAAATAGAACAAAAGCAGGAAAATCAATGGGTGTGTTGTGTTTCCCCTGCTTCATTAAAATTCCCTTACTGACAGGGCAGCATTCAGCCCCTGAGAGGGCAAGACATGTGGGATGCCACAGCAAAGCCAATTGCAGAGCCACCAAGACAATTACCAGATCCAGAATCTGAATTACAGAAGCCTTTAATACTTCAGTCTCCAGTTCAGCATCAAAGCTCTTCCATGTAACTCAGGACTGATATCACTCCATGGATCAGGTGAGGAACACAGAAGCCTTTTCCTCCAGCACTGGTCCTCAGCAGTGAGAACTTTCACCCTCAGGGCATGGACACCCCTCAGTACACTCCACTGTGTGCCACAACATGTCCCCTGGGGAGGGAAGTTCTGCTGGAGCCAGGAAACAAACAAGCATATGGATGGAGGGATGGATGGATGGATGGATGGATGGATGGATGGATGGATGGATGGATGGATGGATGGAGGGATGAGGATGGATGGAGGGATGGATGGATGGGGATGGATGGAGGATGGAGGGATGGATGGATGGATGGAGGATGGAGGGATGGATGGAGGATGGATGGATGGATGGATGGATGGAGGGATGGATGGATGGATGGATGGATGGATGGATGGATGGATGGAGGATGGATGGATGGAGGGATGGAAGGAGGAGGGATGGATGGATGGAGGGATGGATGAGGGATGGAGGATGGATGGATGGATGGATGGATGGATGGATGGATGGATGGATGGATGGATGGATGGAAGGAGGATGGATGGAGGGATGGATGGATGGATGGAAGGATGGATGGATGGAGGGATGGATGGATGGAGGGATGGATGGATGGATGGATGGATGGATGGATGGATGGAGGGAGGGATGGATGGATGGAGGGATGGATGGATGGATGGAGGGATGGATGGATGGAGGGATGGAGGGATGGATGGATGGAGGGATGGATGGATGGAGGGATGGATGGATGGATGGATGGATGGATGGATGGAGGATGGATGGATGGAGGATGGAGGGATGGATGGATGGAGGGATGGATGGAGGGATGGATGGATGGATGGATGGATGGAGATGGATGGATGGATGGATGGATGGATGGATGGATGGATGGATGGATGGAGGGATGGATGGAGGGATGGATGGAGGGATGGATGGATGGATGGATGGATGGATGGATGGATGGATGGATGGATGGATGGACAGCAGTTCAGATCTGGATATGCAAAAGGGAGTTGCTAAGGGGATCCACAAAATCTCCCATCTCAGCCTTGGGATACTATTTTGTTCCCACAGCAATTCCCATGGTAATGGCTGCTGAAAAGACAATTTACTTCTGTAAACACCCTCTTTAAAATGAGAGTGTAGTGTCATGCAACGTGTCTGAAAGGGAATCAACACACTTTCCCTCAGACCTCCTGAATAAAAAGCAGGAATCTAACAAGAGGGAGTGGTGTTAAGGATTTTATCCAAATTCTGATGCCAGCTGTTCTTTTCCTTACGCAGTTGTCTGCACAGCCATTTTTCCATCTCCTTGTTTTTAAAAGAATGTCTTCTGACTGAAATGTCTCATGTGGGCACCCAGCAGGATTCAGATTAAGGATTAAGCAGCTCCCCGGGTTTATGCAGAGACAGAGAAGCACTTGCTGTCTCTGCTTGGGCCCAATAAACAGATGGAATCTCATTGTCCCTGGGGGCACAGCTCCAGTTTAACACAGTGATGGCAAACAGCTTTCTGTTCCGAAAGCACTGTGCAAATAAAAGAAATCCCATCCCAGCTGTGCTACAGCCCAAACTGAAGTGAGGAACTTGTTTCTGCCACGTGATCAGCTGGATGAAGTGGATAATGAGATCAGAATGGATTCATGGGACATAGGCAAATCATCATCAGGCAAGTGAATCTCATAGTTTGTGAGAGAAGGAACGGCTAGAAAACATTATATCATCTTCTCATATGTGATCCATCCTGTTCCTCATCTCTCCAGGAAAAGAAAATAATTTAGTCCTTGTGGTTTTGTTCAGACAGACACATAGAGACAGGATTTACCACACTGTACCTGTCTATCAATTACTTTTCCTGACACAGTCTGGTTAATATAAAAACATTATTATGTAAAAGGATCATTTCTTCAATAGTGGCCCTGGATTCAGCCTTTTCTTGCTCTCTAGGAGGGACTATTATGCATTATTTTTAAAATATTCCCTGTTAGAAAACCTGCAGTCCGAGCTGACTCAAAGTAATGACAAGGCAGAGTGGGAGAATGGTTCAGCTGCAATTCCCATTTAAAATTACCATAAATAAGTTAGTTGCAAGGTCAAACTTCCTAAAACTTCCTTCTGCTTCCTTAGAAGAGTCTAATTAGGAATCAGACACAGAGTAATTTTCTCTCTGGGGGTTTTTGAGCCTCCAATACCACTTTAGCCAATTTTTAACAGGTTCTTGTTAAATAAGTGCATTTGTATGGAATGTGCTATTATCACAGCAACTCAGAAAAATGCCAAGGTTTTCCAGTGTTGGACTGTGAGGGTTGGGGTTTTTTGGTTGTTTTTAAATACACATTTTTTAGTAATATTTTCTCTCTATTCTATCTCCAAATCCTCCAATGAATTCTCAGCAAATTTTTTTACGGACATTGCAACATCACAGTAAAATTAGTAATGAGATATTTGGGTATTTTTCTGAGATAGAAGGTGGCTTAAAAAAAAAAAAAAAAAAAAAAAACTTTTTAAGTTTTGGTTTGGTTAGGTTTTTGGTTTTTGTTTTGTTTTTTGGGGTGGGGGGTTTATCTATTTTTTTCCATAGTCATCATTTAATTCTTTTTCAGACAGACCTGGGTAGGGGTAGGAGCACTCAGTTCTGTGCCTCTTCTCAGTGATGTGTTTAAAACCTTGGTCTTGGAACATTTTTTGGTATCTTCACGGAAGTTTATGGGATAGAGAAAAGAAACCTTGTGTGGACAAGCAAAATATTTGCAGGGAGAGTGTAACTGTGGAAGTTGTGAGCTGCCTTATCACTCTTTAAAAATGGGCAAGACTGGATCCAAAGCTGGTTTTTGACTTTAGAAGTTGACTTAAAAGAGAATTTCAAATGCTCTTGGAGGCTGAGATTGTGATCTGTCCCATCACAGACCTCTTCGATCACCATCAACCTAGGGGCATCCTGTAGCTAAGGTTCAGGATGAGGAAAACATGGGGACCTGCTGATCTAGGAGTTTCCTACAGATCCTGGGGTATATCCTTCAGAATGCATCATCCTCATCCGTAGCATAGTGCTATCTGGGTGGTTTTCTGTGTCCCTGACAACTCTTTTCAAACCTTGAACAGAAAAAAAACGCCCAGTGACGAGATCAGATATTTACTTACTTACTATTTACTATATTACTACAGTAACTAAAGCCTCTTGCAGCATGAAGTGGTGCAATAGTTGAAGTACTGATGTGAAACTAAGGCAGGGAAAAAAAAATGCAGCCTACATTCTTTAAATCCAGGGCCTCTCACCTCTTTGGAGACTTGCAAAATGATCCATCAATCTCAAATTATCACCTCTTTTTCTAAATTGATTTAGTGCTATCAAGTATCTGAAAAGCACATTCATCATTGGTGTTTCTGGGAACATCTCATCCTAATTTTTTCTTAGCTTTTGCAATTAGTTAAGCAGACAAATGTTATTACTTGGTTTCAGATCAGAACAATAATCAGCATGTGAGAAGGGAGAGCAGTTCCTAAGCTCTCCTCCAAACATCTCTCCAACAGAGATATTGAGGTGCAATGAAGCTGACCTGAAGTGCAAACCCTGAACCCACACACCAACCCCAAATTTAGTAGCTTTTTCTCTGGTATTCATGGCAATGTCTGTATCTCATGGCAATACCTGTCTTTTAGGCCACCTTCCAAACACAATGATAATGTGTCAGAAGCTAACACAATTATTGAATTTTGAAGGAGTCACAAAAGTTTCATCACCTAATCTCCTCAGGACTGTTTGACACCAAGGTATGAAAACTGCAGGAAGCAACCCACAGGTTATAAAACTTTGCAGTGCCCAGCACAGTCTGCAAATGGGAGCTCAGTCTCTCTGTTCATAAAATTAGACAGAGATAGCAAAGTACTTGGGTCTTATCCATCCCAGGACATGAATTAGTGTACAGTAAAGTTCCCAAAGAAATGAAACTGTTGTCACCAAAATTGTTACGGTTTTTCCCACTTAAGAATTTGAGTGGGAGATGTAGGCCATGAGGCACAAAGATAACTGGTTGGATAAGGGGGTTCTCTCTAAAGTCTGGTTAAAGTGGCAGGTAAAATTTGAGGAAATGTTCTGTCTCTCCATTTACCCAGTGGGGGGGGGAGAACGGCCTACAGGGTGTACAATTCTGCATCACTAAACTCTTAATTCTCTAAATTTTTGTTGAGTTCTGGCTTAAAGACCCCTACCACTCACTGTTTCAAAATTCACCATGATTGAGAAGAAAAAAAATTCCATGGGATTGCTCTATTTTTGTTAAAGTGTGGCAAGAAGAAACCAATGATGAATCAGGATGAAATATGGAGGAGTATTTTATCCAGAAAGTGTTAGGAGAGGTGTTTTAGGGACCACTGAAGCGTCTCAAATCTGCCCTTCAAAAAGAGCAAGAAATCCAGCACAGGTTTTGCTTTGGGTCAGCTTCTTCCAGCAAATCTGCCTAATGAAGGGTTTGCTGGGAACTCTGAGGAACAAGAACCCCTGGGTCCCCATCCTGGCCTCCCACTGAGGAGTAAAAAATCCTGAAGCAGAAAATTCCAATCAGTTTACACTGATACAAAGCCTGACTCTAATGTCTGTAAAGACCTGGGGAGACAGAATGATCTTTTTTAAAAAATCTCCCTGTGATTAAACTCTTCAAAGGATATTTGCCAGGAAACTGTAGAACAGGCTCATCCAAAAGTCCCGATTTTGAAATGCTCATTGCTTTCCTACACTGATTGTGCAGAACTATGAAGAATTGAGTTTGTATAGAAGCCAACAAGGAATAATTTCAAACACTTTTCCAGTGTTTCTTTGGACTAAGAAACACTTCTTGGTTGTTTTTACAAGCATATAATGAAGAATGTGGGAAGACGACGTAAAGAAGCAAGGTTTCCATACATGTGTCCTGAAGGAAGTGGATAAGAGATGAGTCTTGTGTTTCCCTGGGAGAGAGCATTAATGGAACGTTTCATCTCTGCCTGACCTGCTGCCACAACATTTCGGGGAGCTGAATCCATGTAAGAGCTGGATCTTCTACCACTTCTGACTTTACAAGTTCCTGGGTCACCAGGAAGAAAAGGGACAAACACAAAAACATGAAGGGAGACCCCAAAGTGCCACAGCCCAGGCTCCTGCGCTCCTGCAGGCTGGCAGTGCACATGCCTTGGGAATTGGTATTGGTATTAATACGTCAATGCCAAAGGTCTCTGAGGAGACATGGAACAGCAACAAAGATTCACTGTCACTGTCAGTCCTTTGCATGACAAGCCCTACAAACAAACAGATATTTTTTCCTCGCTCCAGAGCCGAGTCTTTTCTGAGACAGGTTTGGAGGCCAAGAATGTCTCCCCATGTCTCTGGCAGGAAACCCCAAACGGGAGCTGCAGGTGGGGATTCATCCTTCTTGGCAGTTCAGGGAAACCATGGAAACTGTGCCGGGCAGCTGGTAAGTTTTCAGAGGCAGCACTCTGCCTTCTAAAGGGATGTAACCACGCCCTTTGGTCAATTCTTCCACCTGCCACACGCGTGAGACACACCAAATTTTTTGTGTACGTTTCTACAAGGACATGCAGGTAGTGCAACCTCTGTCTGGTTTTGTTTTGTGGCTGAGGGGTTTTTGTGTGTTTTGTAGGAAGACATAAATAGCTTTTAGGCTCCCTTGCTCATCTGGTTTGATGTTGTCATACATGAGCATTCTGTTGTTCTGTGCTGGCAGCAGCAGAAACGTGTGGAGTTACAAAGCAGTTTTATCTCCAGTTTGTGAATCCTCCTCATCTGATCTTCATTCAGATGAAATACTTACCTTATGTAAAAGGCAGCCAGACAGGACCAAATGGCCTCTGACGAATTTAAAACGGTTGATTTCCTGTGCGCTGCTCCCCTCCCCCCAATACATCTTAGCTGGTTTTCACATTGAAAATGTCATTTTGCGTGACCCAAGCAGAAAGCTAAATGCCAGCTCTGGGATTATGGGTTAGGCACTGTGGCCCCAGAGACCCATTCCTGTGGCATTAGAAACCTAAATGTTAGGTAAGATAGATATTGCATAAAAACCAGAATATTTTTTAGAATGTTAAATATTGGTGAGTAAATGTTATTTTTCCTGTCCTGAGGCCAAATGGTGCAACCAGAGATTTGACATAGAGGAAAGGAGCCTCTGTCACAGGTTTGTCTGTTGCTTCTCTTCCACTTGTTCATTGGCAGGAGTGTGTTTGATTTATTTTTATTTGTTTAGGCTTCTTTGTAAAATTTGTTTACGTTTTTGTTTTTCTGTTTTTCTTGGTATTACATGAGGGATTTTCAACAAGAGCCAAGATAGCCCCAGATGTCTGTAAAAGGGCTCTGGGATTTCTTCTGCAGAGCACAGGGAGGACCATGATGGCTCTGTCATTTGCAGGGATGGGAAGGGGGATCTAAAACACACCAAAAAGACATGAAGGGGAAACCAAACCAGAGACATTTAATTCAGATATGTCTTAGTAATGGGGAGAGGAATAAAATGTGTCAGCAAGAAAACGCCCACAGACGTCTGCTCCCTGCAACTGTGGAGCTCACCTTGGTCTGCTCAGAGGAGGGATGGCTCTGTCACAGCTCTTATCCATGAGAAATCCTGTGGTGTTTAGTCCATTCTGCTCCAATTAGAATGATGCTTTTTCATTAAACTGCTTTATGTACCAGTCAACGGGTTTTTGAGCGATTTTTGTTTAATTTGCTCCTTCTCAATTAGCTACAGCAACCCAAAGAACAACTGAGATTTGGGGTTCTCTGACTTGGCTTCTCTCTTCTATTATTTTTTTTTTCCCTTCACTTAGGTGATGTGATATTACTGAAAGCCAAGAAATTTTAGGGACAGCATTGTGGAAAACTTATATTCAGTTTTGAGATAATTTATAACTTTGTGAGGAGGAGAGCATAAACCATTTTAGGCAGATAGCAGCAACTTGACCTAGCTGTAGGGACATGAAAGAGCAAAGAAATAAACATGTGTTTATTGTTTTTTAGAGAGAAAAAAAAAATCTCCATTATAAAAAGTACTCTGTCAAATATAACAATTCTCAATTTAGTTAAATTTAATTAGATTTTCCATTACAGTAAATACAGTATAATATCTTACGATAAGAGGAAGAAACTGAATTATCTTTAAATTAAATGAATACTGTTCTAGTCTACAATAAATAGGAGGGGTTATTAATTAATTGATTAATTGAGCAGGATTGTAGTATTCCTACTATTTTTTATCCTATTTGTCAGACATAAGAACTGCCAACTACTATGTTCCAGGATGTTTGGGCAGAATTCTACTCAAGGGGACAAGAAAATAAACAAGCTTGTGAGTTTAGGATCTCTCCCATGTGGGTCTCTTTCAACAGATATTAAAGATAGCTAAAAACCCAAAAAAAGCCCAGCATTTCAGCGTGAGAACACTTTGGATTACATTTACAACCCCTTAGATTAAATCTTACAACCTCAGAGAAAGTGAATTGCAGTAAGACGATAAGTGCTGAGCTATTAAGCTGAGATTGACATGGTTTGGGGCTGAGTTTTTGGGGGTTTCTTTTAGGTTTGTCTTCTTTTTTCAAATAAGATGTTGAAAAGACTCTCAAGCAAACAATAAAAGTACTTGGAGAAACCATCAGCTTTGACAACGCTGACTGTAAATGACCCTGTTTAAAATCCTGCCTCTGTACACAAGGAGAACCCCTTTTCTCTCTATGCTCCTTCTTCATCCAAAGCCTTCTCAGGAAAAGGAAAATTTTGCCAGATGTAACGTCATGGGCTTAGGCCTTTCATGAAGCACCAAAGTGTGTCAATATTTTTCTGGGTCTACCAGTAATTTCACAGTGATTCTTCCATGTGTAAGGACATGTGAATAAAAAAAGCAGGTGTGAGAAGGGCAAAATATTTTCCCTTGTGACAACAGAAATATGTTTAAGGCTTTTTATTCCCCTCCCTTCAAAATCCAAAGCCTGGCAAAAGCCAGAGCCACTTTCACAGAGGAGAGACAGCCCAGTGTGAGTGCGGAGGAGTGAACTGGCTGCCGATGTCATTTTTGTTTGCGCTGTTGAGAAATGGGCTTTCCCGAGAAATCAGGTGGAGGGTGTTGTTTCAATACTTACCAGAACTGTTAATCCTTTTCCCTTGCTCATCACTGTGTGAGATCTGTGCTCACAGCTGTAAAGAACACACAGTCTGTGGTCAGACTTAACTCCTCTCAGCTGGTCTCCCTGCAGAAGATCTTTCTGCACTGAGAGGAGCCATCTCCATTTCCCATCTGAGCAAGTTTGACACATTATGCTTTTGGCAAAAGCAAAATCTCCTCCCAGTACAGAAATTTCTTTTCTAGCCCTCCCCTCATGATCACTGACTTCTTTTTTCTACGTGAAAACAGTTTTCTTGTTTCAAGTCTGACAGGATTTTGGAAGTTATTTTTGAGGAATTAGTCATTTGATTAGGACACTTTTTTTTTTTTTTTTTTTTTTTTTTTTTTTTTTTTTTTTTTTTTTTTCTTTCCCCCATCCCAGTTTCTAGAGCTTTTTAGAGCTTTCTGCCAGAGATCCCCTTTTTGGGGGGATCTTCAGCATCCATTTCAACTCCCAGACTGAAGCAGGAGGATAAGGCAAGCACAGCTTCCTCTCACCCTGGGTACTTTAGAGTTCTGGTCAGCTCAGGGGAAGTTTCCTCTAGGAAATTATGAAGTGACGGTCTCTCTTTTATCAGTCTCTTTCTGTGACAATGTGTGGACTTGAACTGTTGAATGCAGTATCTGACAGACATGAGGCTGCTGCAGCCACCTGTCTCCAGGTCCAACTAGCAGCGAGGCTGAAGGTGTACCCCCAACAATTTCTTTTCTTTTAAACTTTATATATTCAAAAAAATCTCTTGACTAATTCAAAACATGAAAAAAAATGATGGTGATATGTATTTGCTTGATTCCTCTGTGAATTAAAAAAGAGGAAAAATAGAAAGCCAGTGTAAATTGACAATGAGAGCAGGAGAAAGATTGAGGCACAGTGAGGCTTGAGACAAAAGGTGAATATATAGAATGTGTAGTAACAAGAGTTTCCGTGGTTTCTGGGGATGGTTCTGAGAAGAATTTGAAAGTATCTTCATTAACTAATGGGCTATTTCTCCAGCCTGGCTGGACCCCTTTTCAGTCTGTGACAACTCTCCTTTCCTGCACAAGGTGTTTTGGAGGGTTGCTCACAGCAGTGTGAAAAGCAGTGCCTGCAGATTTATCCTCCCTGCCTCTGCACGGTGTGAGAGCAGTTGGTTCATTTATGCATATCTGAATGCTAAGCCAGTTTTATTAGCTACCTGATTAGGTTCTCATTAAGGACAAAGCCGTGTTTTTATATCCAAAATGTCTTGTGTTCCTCATAGCAGTTCCAGCCTATTAGCCAGGCTGCATTTCTTTCACAGGTATTTGCAGTCATTCAGCCCAGATCAATATTTCTTTTTACTTCCTCAGAGAAGCTCTAACTATTTTGGCTGCTCAGATCAAGCTGTATCAGCCATGAAAATGCCAGGGGACAGATTGCAGTTTTCTCTTTCCAAGAGTAATCTGCTTTGACCCAAATAAAAATAAAAATGTATTGTGTTAAGGAGCTATGGGAAATCTGTGGTTTTCAAAAGTTGGCATTAAAGACTGTGCTTGTCATTTCATGCTGAATACCTTGTTTAGTGTACAGAGGCAGGGCTCATCAAAAGAAGAATTTCTGAAGTGGTAAATAGTGACTTTTGTTTTTTCCTCCAAAGAACATCAAGAAAAAACCACCCTTCAGTGCATAAACTTTCCCCATGATCAGCTGTGGTTGTGCATGTGAGAAGATAATGCAGTTAATCAATCCTTGAGCCATGCACTTGCTAGAAATAGGCAAATAAAAAAAAAAAAACCATTGTGGTGAACTAACTTACTTGTTTATGGAAAAATAAAAATTAAGTATTTCTTAGGAGACATTTGGTTATTTTTTAATTAATATTTGGTTTTCTGATGTGGTCACTGTGCGGTGTTCACAGAGTCAGAGCCAAACTCACATTACACTTTTGAAATGGCAGTTTAAAAAGAGTCACATTTATGGTGTGAGGCACTCTGACTTTTAATTTGCTCTGCTCACGTGTATTAATAAAAAGTATTTTTAGTATGCAAATAACTCCAGAAGTTTTTAAAAAATAAGGAAGATTTCATTTTACAATTAGATGACAACTACACCACATTGTAGGGCGAATAAATGTATTAGACAAGCTAAAAGTGGAAGGAAATTGTGCCACGCTGCTTGGATCTTTATTTTTTCTTCATGCATTTCTAGAAGTTGTATGAAGGAAAATAACATACGGGGAGAAAAAAATACGCATGCCTGTGGTTAAAATAACCTAACTGGAAGCGAAAAATCTTAATTGAAATTGCATCTATGTACCAAAAGCAAAATCTCTACTTACTGTGAGATCTGTGAGTAAAAACAGCTTGTATCTGAAAATGTATGAGCTGGGTCCTGAGTGGGACAACTGAAATCAGCAAGATTAGAAAGAAATAAACTGCTGAGGACAAACACAAACCTCTGAAGTTATGAAGTTCCTCCAAAAGCCCAGTGACCAGGAAAACGTCATTTTAAGCACTGAGAAACAAACATTTTAAGACTTGGCTGTATGAAATTCTTTTTGTATTCATGAAGACCTCGTATCGTGCTTATCTCATTTCAGTTTTAATTTTCACTCTTATTGGCGTGAAGTTGGTAGCTGTGGCCAAAGGAATATAGTGAATAGGAGGTGAAATCTGTCCTTGTCAATTCTAGTTGTTGACAAGGAAAAAAAAAAAAAAAAAAAAAAATTAGTTTTCTGCTTCAGAAAATGACATTGAAAAAACTGGGTGTCCCCAACCAGCACCTGAGAAAGGTGCTGTTAGTGGGAGAGGAGTTTCTTAATTAAATCATGATGATGAAGAGTCCCTCAAGAAAATACACAGGGCAAGCTCTATAAAGAGATACCAAATAAATGCAATGCTTTGTTTTCACATGAAACACCATTCTTAGTGTAAATCAATTCTCTGATGTGTTCATTGAGACTGTGGTAACAAGGAGGATCAAGTTATCAGACCAGGTTGATGCTCAGAGCGTCGAAAAACAGTTCAGAAGTCACCTGGTTTTGGTGTCACCCTAAACTCTTGTCTGTTCTACTTCCTCAAAGAGATACTTGAGTAACCCAGTTCTACTGGCAAAAAGAGCTGGTAGAAGAAAAAAATCAAAGTCATGAGTTCAAGCTGTCATGGAAAATCACCCTTTAAATTTTTGTGCACAATTATTGTTGATGGAGGCTTGAGGTGAATCCAGTCAGAGCAGAGCAAAGTGTTATGTGGATGATCTGACTGCCACAGGGTGTTGGGGGAGAAAGCTGAACATGTTCAGTGAACCCAGAGGGAAGAAACAAGTGCTTCACTGCTCAGGAAAGGGCTGTGAGGGCAGTGGGTGGACTGCCAGCTCCTCTGGATGCACAGGATGCTGTGACCAGCTCCAGTGGTAACTTCATTCTGCTGCTGGTGTCACAGTGACCTAGTGGAACAACTGATGCCAACTTCAGAGTCTCCTCCACCTACACCTAAATTGAAAAAACAGAAAATATTCTCTCTAACAAAGCTTTTTCTTCCTTTCTCTCGCTTCTTTGTAATTTCATTTTCAGCCATTCATAATCTGACCTTAAAGCGCTTTCTTTTACCGTTTTACTGGATTTCCATATAAATCAGTGGCAAATTAATGCTTGCAAGACAATATTAAATGCCAGGCAACATTGATTTTGAGATGGATAAATCCCTCTGGTAGTGCTCAGATCTCTTGCATCATGGTGGTTGTGATAATTCTCGATTTTTGTCCTCTTATGCCTTTAGAGTTCCCAAAGTTCCAGTCAGATGTAAAGATCCACTATGCATGCAGCCATGAACTGAAGCATTAACTTGCTTTTTCCTCTCTTTTCTGCATTTACAGGGGAGTTTGTGCTGAATTCTGACCAAATTAGCCCCAACAGCCCTCTGACATGTCCCACAGGTGGTTTTTCTGCAGCTTGTCCTCCTCTTCCTATGCCACTACAGTAAATAAACCTTGCCTTTGCAGACCATGAATGTACACAGTAAGAGATCAATGATATATTCAAAATCCTTTATTTCCAGGACACACACACACACCCACACACCCACACACACAACACAAAAACAAAACAAAAACAAACAAAAAAAAGGTAATTTGGATTTTCTTAGCTAGGGAGTTTTTATTATGTAAATGCTCAAAACGCATGAAGCCATTTCTGAGCGTGTAAGCAGAAATACACTTGCAGATGTTGTCCTGTTAAAAGTTAAACATTCCATTTGGGCAAGCAGTAGAAAGATACAGAGAGAGAGCAACTTGACAGCTCCTGTTTTTCCGTGTGCTGGACATTTAGGACTCAGATACCTCTGCTCTGGGCATCACTCTCTGGAATAAGGCTGCATTTTTTGCCAGTGCAGCATGACACCATATGTAATTAGTCCTCATTACTGTATGAAACGATAAAGCCCTGTAGGGGAAAAGGTGAGTCCTGGAAGTGTTTAAATTATCATTTCACATGAAGGAAATGGATGCAGAGCAGTATGGACACAGAACTTCTTCATAAATTGTCTTTGAAGTGATGCAGTGTGCCAACATCTAATTTCTCCAGTGAGAGGCACAAAATTCTGTCAAATTCATCAAATTTCACCACAAAATTCTTACCCGTATGTCTGACAATGCAATCCCTTGGCTATCAAAATGCCAAGGGATTTGAGCATGACAAACACCACACAAGGTCATATCTGGTATCACCTTCTGTGCCTTTCCTAGGAAACATGAACTTGTGGCACTTGGGACTAACTCATTGCTTTTGGTAATGCCTGCAAAAAATTCTCTATGGATAAAAAAGGTTCAAACAGACTACAAGATCCAGCTTGAAATAAAGGAGCCATGCACAGCAATAAATGGCAGATTTATAATACCCACTGAGATACTTTTAACCTAGCACTTCATTAATCGGTTTTATTCCTTTACTTGTTATGCAGAATTAGAATAGAATAGGATTCACATGAAAGCATAAATCAGTCAGTTACCATGTTTTGTGTGACAGAAAGATAAATTCTCTTTTTTGAAGGAAAATGGATATCAACACAATACATATTTCTAAAGAGTGTTCTGTATCAACTGACAATTTTCTGTTCAAAGGAAAGTAACTCACCCCAATAGGTTAATTTTCCTTGGACTCAATCAGATAGGGCTGTATTTGTCTTGTTGTATTTCTCATTTCTGGCTGAGAATCGTGGCTTGGCAATTCAGGGAGTGCACTCTAAAACAGATGCTCTGAAATGAAGACAAATTAAGTTGAACACTGTTGATTTAGACTGAGACCAAAACCAGCCACAAGTCTTTACTAAATATCAATTGCTCGAAATCGGCACAAATGTGTCTTCTCAGCCTTTTTGCTAGTTGAGCAAGGGATTTGTCCGAGAAATCTCCCTCCTTTTCAGAGCTACATAGTCAACTTATCCTTCTGAAAGCTGCTCTAATCAAGGATTTAAACTGAAGCTCTGACTCTCATGACACCCTAGGAGAGCATCCTGCTTGTCATCTCCAGCTTCAGAGATAGTGACAGGCTTTCCCAGCACTTCTGGAATTACTTTGTGTAACATCTCCAAGTCCAGTCTCCAGTCCCAGACACACAGAACTGCCAGGTCCTAAAGGTGATTTAAAACGCGGGGAGCAGCCAGAGACAAACACGCTCTTCACAGAAGTAATGGTGAATGCTTGTTTATTGACAGTACACAGGGTTCTTTTATACATATATATTCTTGTGCACAAGCTGTTCACGTGGCATTTTACTACTCGCTATTGGCTAGTGTTATCTGCATAAGCATTCCTTTGCAGTTACCTGTTTACACTTTGTTGAGGGGCCAACAGATTGTTCCCAGGCTCCTGGTCCTGGTTCTCAGGCTCAATGTCCTTGACAGTGCTAAAACAACACAACTTTCCCGGCATTGTCAGGCCTCTCTGTGTCTATCTCCAAAAATCCTACTACAAGGTCCCATCACTATGGGAAACTCCTGGGGTTTGGCGTCATCATCAGAGAAGCCAAATCCCCATGTTCAGAGACCACTTTGTGATGCCAGGGGAGATGATCCACAGATTTTCCACAGAAACGTTTTTCCAATGCTAATTATTGCAAAAATAACATATAGAATCTGAAGACAAAGGAGCCCATTTTCGGAAGTAAGAGGAGCAAGGACTTAGGAAGGTGAATCTGCAACAGGAACTCATCTGTCACAAATTCACCAGAGTGCCAGGGGCCCTCAGGTTTTTTCGCATTTTGCACTCATTCCCTCGAAAAGTAGCAGCAGTTTTCTCATCTACCGGGTGTGTCCCATTCTGCTCTGAGTGTTCTGATTTTGCTTTATTCTGCTCTCCTACGTTTCTGACCATACCGACACAGCACACACCGCTGCAGGAACCACGCACGCCTCAAATCTCTGCATGTCTGCCAGGGGGCCACTGCTCTGCCTCTTGACACATTTTCATCAGTGACCTTGCTCTTCCTCATGACGAGTGTAATGGCATTGAGGCGGACTGATCAAAAATATTCCCATTCTTCCCAAACAGATTTCTGAAACTAATCTTCTTCCAGAGCTGACTTTTCACATCTTACCCCAAAACCAAAGCCAGGACTTGAGAAGATTTGTTGGGAGACACCAGAGCCAATGTTTTCACCTTGACTAAGCATTTGCTGTCCTCTCTGTGGGATGTCATCTGGAATAGCTAGCTTAAAATTATACATATTTTCTTTAATTTTTAATAGAGTTGCCTCCTATGATTGTCACATGGCACAGTGTCACCTCATTTGAAAAATGTATTTTTTCACACATTATGCTCAGGCTCAAAATCTCAAAGGAGGTGGAGGATATTTGTTAAATAATACTCACTCCTAATGTTAACTTGTAGAAACATGGTCAGCTCCTGAACACTCTCATTAGAGAACACTGTTTGAATTTTTTTACTCTGTGCTTCACCTGTCTTGTTTTAGTTTCTCTTTCCTTCTAGACATGAAATATATCTCACACATCTGGAGCTCCTGTGAGGATGGAAAACTGAAAGTGCTACTATTTTTTCCTCTCTCTACCTCTCTCTTGTACATCTTTAGCTACTATGATTAGATTCAGTCTTTCTGTGACCATTTTGTTCTAAATTTTGTGAAAAATACTACCCCAATTATTTAAAGAGCCTTGTATTACATCTTTATTTGCTTCCTCAACTTTTTGCTAACACTTGCAGTACTATGTATATATGTTTATCTATGCATACAGCACAGGTCAGCAATAAACACAGCTGTTTAAAATATTCTCATTGCAAAGCTTTCAGAAAAACTGTTTAAAAAACTGACCACAAAAGATTTGCCTCCTGAGGTTCAAAGGAAGGCAATCCTGACAGCATAAAGGCTTTCCCCTGCACACACACAGACACACACTGCCCTGCATATTTCATGGTGAGAATTTCCATTTCTGAAATCCACGGGTGTGCTGACTCCTGATTATTCTGAAATAATAATTCTGAAATTTGGAAAAGGGTTTGCTGTAAAATACCCTGGCAGTGCTCATTTGGACATGGATGGGCAGGATCTCCAGCATTCAGACATGAAACAAATGTTGGGGGGGAGGAAGCAGTGAGAGATTGCTACGCTGTGAGATGGATGTGGAATTTCACAGAAACAGGCAGAAAAGTTTCCATGAAACTGGAAACTTTCCATATTCTGGATGTATGTAACTGTACCCTACAAATAAGCAGGTGCTTTTACACAGGGTTCTGTTAAAGCGCTTTTTTTTTTTTTTTTTTTTCCCTCTTTTCTTTTTGGTTGGTTTTTTGGTTGGTTGGTTGGTTGGTTTTTGGGTTTGTTTGGTTAGTCAAGGGTTTTTTTCTTTTCCCCCTTCTTTCTTTGCAACATCTGTGGCAACTTAATTCAGTGACATATGCTATTAATTTCTGGCTTTTGGCCTAGCGCTTCTATTTTACAATTTTTATTGGTCTATATTCAGACTAAATTTCACTCTGAGCTTCTGTAACCTCAGGGATAAAGTTGTGCTCCATGGCAGTGTGTAGATACATGATGGTTAAATGAGGCACAAAGCAAAAGTTGACACTTCCCCATCCTGCACGTGCATGAAGGACATGAATTGTATCTGCTAAGGGAGTCATTACAGGGAGGTTTCAGACATTTGTAGGTTTCAGCTATGAATTATCACACACAATTTGCATAGGTTTCTCAGCTAAACATATTCTAAAGTATTATTTTTTGGCCTGCTGACATTTAAACACATTTTTCAAAGGCAGGGGAAATGTTGATACGGTCATTTTGCTCCTCTGAACGCACCAAATTTCTCACTTGCCATGACTGCACATACTGATGGGGTCTTTGAGTTCCCAGTGTGTTCATACAGCCAAACAGACGCTGGGAGTACATCAATCCGACCCCCTTTCCCACAAAAATTGTGGGTGTTTTCTTGAAAGCTCAGCGCAAAATTTGAATATAATTTTTGGGGAGCAAACCCAGCACACCACGTCTCCCCTGTAAGTGTTGCCCAGCCTGGGTTGGCCCCTGTGGCACCCTCAGGTATCCCACACTTATCTCACACCTATGAGGAGGAATCTGCTGCCTCCTCACCCCATACCAGGGAGGGAGACTGCATGACCTCACGTGTCCCAGTGCAGATCATGCAGCATGATGGAGATGTTTAGAGGCCAATCTGGATCTTTCATGGGGCATCAACAATAGTAAAACCTCATCTTTTGGGCTTGATTTCATGCATTTCGCACGTTGTCACCAGTGCACAATAAGCTGGTTACACATATTCGATGACTTCCTCATAGTGAGAAAAATGACCTAATGTAATTTCTGTCATGGAAGGCAGAGGGCTGCTTTCACTCTGCAAAAGAGGTGCAATATTTTACAGCAGTAATTTCATGCCACTGTTTTTTACAGCATCCCTCTGCTAGGGGGTGCTCTGTATATTTTACTTAAAAATGGTGGTTTGGTTAGTGGTTTCTTTGTGCACTTTGTTGGTTGCTCATAATCATCCTATCAGGAGAAAAGAGTTGTCCTCTATCTGTGGGTTCAGAAATCAGGAGAGATGATGGCGACACCAGCAATAACACAAGATGTAGCTATTCAGAATACAGGGCATGCTTTTCACATGTCGGGCTGCCTACAAATATCCACTTGACCTGTGTTCTTGGAGATCTCATAATTTATATTTTTGGAAGGAAAAATAATGACATCACCTGGTGTTGCTTAACATCCGTTCAACAGAAGGGGCTGCACCTGCAAGGACAGGTAAATTTGGGATAATACAGCATGGGAGACTTGCTCTGTCTTTAAATCCAATGGGTTCTCGTACACTACAGACCCTAGACACATTCCAAGCAAACTTTAAGAAAAAAAACGAGATAACATCTGCTGGGAAAGTAAAAGTCATGTTCAGTTCCAAGTTTTGCATAAGATGTTTCCCACATTTTGAATTAAATGTCATTCACCTGCTTGTGTTTTTATGAAAATATTTGTATTTTGCTATAGGTAAGGGGGTTTTCCCAGCAATCGAGTAGGAAATGTTATCTACGTGCCCTGTGCTATTCCAAGCACAAGCACAACTGAGCACAAGACCAAATGTGCTCAATTTAACACAAAATTAAACTTCAAAAGTACCTTCACTGTGCAATAGTTTTTCCAGGAGTCACAGATGTCTTCCCCACCATAGAGATCTCCAATTTCTGCCTGTCCTTGGCCCTTTCTTCTCCTGGCTCGCAGCAGAGCTTTCCCACCTGCCCACAGACCCCAGACTAACCTCCCAGCTCAGGTGTCTCCATGGCTGTGGATGATTGCTTTGCAGTTTTGAAATCCTGTGTTCTGAGTAGCTGATTTAGGTCAGGTTTTTGTTTCAAAACTGCTGGAAAGCAGCACTTCAATAAGTAAAAACTCCCAAACCCAAGTTCACTGCAGCTTTAATTTCAGAGCAGATAAATCCTGCAAACTTTTACTGTTATTACTTGATATATGCTTGATCAGTTCAAGACAGATTGCCCTGTGTTGCTCCCAAATTGGAAATTTTGCCTCTCTTGGAACTGTTGTAAAATAAATAAAATATTACATGTCAGTAATGGGCACCCCCCTGTTGTAATGCATTAACTGGGTTTATATTTCATCAGATTTGTAATGTTTTTTCTATATAGCTGTCCTTGCCCAGCAGTGCCCATCCTCCACACTGAAATGTAACCTAACTCTCTTCCCTCCCACTTCTCCCTTTTTGGGTGGTGCCTCTGGGCCCTGCCTCTGGGCCCTGCCTCCTGGGGAAAAAGCCCCGCCTGGGGAGGGGCCAGGGCTCTCTGGCATCCGCGAGCCGTCGGGAAAGGTCTCCAGCAAACAGAGCAGGACTTGAGAATAAAGCTGTAAAATCCCACCTGAAGCCAGAGAGCAGACTCTTTTACTTTTGCCATCGGCGGTCATCTAGTCTCGTGGGGAAATACTACACCCCCCACCCCGACATGTTTCCATCTAAATATTTTCCTGGTATACTTTTTTTTTTTTTTTTTCATTGAGACTACCTATTTCTACACATTTTGATAGAAAAAGATAAACAACAAACACTTTAAAAAATATTTCCTATATGAGTAAAATCCACCACACATGGCTGGAAAGGCTCCAGGATCTGAATAGAAAACCTTGCTTCTCCAGTATTTAGCCATTTTTGCTGTTATAAGAAGGGTATATGAAATCTGCTATTTATTTATAATTGCAGATATGATGCAAAAAACATCAGAGCAGTACATTTATTAGATGGCTTTCCATAAATTATGTAATTATTGGTTCTCTTTACTGAAATACTGAAAATTACAAAGTATCTGCTTTCCTAGCACATTCATTACACATAAAAAGGGGTATATCAAGGGAGTCAAGGACCTCAAGCTTACTAAATATAATAATGAATGAAAAGTCCTGAAAATATAATTTTTCTTCAATTTCTCCAAGAGTTTCAACATCTACATTCGTAACAGCTGTGTAAGCCAGTCCTTCTCCATGTTGAATTTTGCAAACTTTTCAATTTCTCCTGTCAATGGATGCTTCAGATACCCCAGGAATAAAGACAAAAACATTGTCTTTTTTTGCAATTTTCTAACAGATGTCTGACCTGGAGACCTTGGCTGGTGGCAGGTGCACCCGCACAAGGTGGGGACCGCTCAATCCTGCCAAAGACAGGTTTTGATTTCTCCAGCTGCAGGCAATATTGCATAGCAAACTGTTTTAGCAGGGAGAAGGACTCAATACAACTAAAATTTTCAATATTGCTCTTGGATGATGAAGGATGAGAGCAAGAAAAATATTGACACCAAGTTTAGGAGAACTGCACAGCAAAATAGAAAAATGTCATGGCCAACTATATCCATGAGGTTCCTTATAAATATTGTTTGAAGGGGCTTTTCCACTGCAGCACTAAGACACCTATTTCCAGGTATTTTTCAACCATTTATCACTCTGATTTATATGCTCAAATTATTTATGTCCTGCATGAGAATAAGGCTTCAATTGCATCCTCAGTGCTCATGTCCTTCTTAGGCTCCTGACCTCCTGGGCTTGGGATAAAATTTGCCCCTCACAGGTTTTCCTGCCCCATGGCCAGACTGTGAGGTTTACACCTCTTGCACTCAAGCTGTGATATGAATAATTTCCCCAGATTGTCAGGATCTGAGCCTGTGGGTGCAATGAAAGTCTGGTCTGTAACAAGTAGATATCTAGGAGACTGGTGTGTAAAAGTAGCAGCTGCATGACTTGAACCCTGGTGCGCAAGCTGTCCCAGATGCTCACCGGGCCACAGAGCTCAGCCTGCACTGCCTCCTGCTTTCACAAAAAAATAACTCATAAGCCCTGCTCTAGGAAGGGAATGTCAGAGACCCCAGTTGCTTAATCTTATGCATAAAGTTCTTCTATATTTCTTTCCATTTTCTTTATGCTTAATAAAGAAGTGTGATACATCACTGGCATATAACCTGTATCGCAGAGACTACAGGGGATCACAGCTGCTCCTTTCAGCATGTGCCAGCTCCAAGTGAAAGATGAGCAGATTCTGTACACGTTTTAGTTAAAGCACTGCTGTTAGGTGGCTTTGAAATGTTTGATGCTGGATTTGCTGTGGCACAGGATTTTACCAGCTGCCTGAGTGTGACGGTCTGGTGGTACTCCAAGGTTCTTGGTCCAAGTCACAATGAAAATTGCAGATAATTCAAAGAGAGAGGAAAATTGTTGGTAACACAGGATGAAGACAATGGCTTGACTTTCATGATGCATGTGTTAAAAAAAATGGTCATTTCCCTCCTCAGGGTCAAAAGAGCAGTTTAAAGAAATATGTGGTTTGCTTCGCTGGAGAGACTGGATATTCATCAACCTGTCCAGACATGGCCACGGACTCAAACCCAGTCATTCTGAGCCATGGGAGCTACGCCTGTGTCTCTAGCTTGGGGCAAATATGAGGCGATTTGGCTTAGGTTGCTCCTCTTTTGATCACTTCTCTATGACATGTGCCATCTGCGCAAAATCCCAGAGGCTGATCCAGCCCACTTTCTCACCACACCTCAGCAATTCCTGGCCTCTTTCCCCCTTCCATTTCCACTCTTCACAAGGCTGCACCACCCGCAATAGGAGCGAGCCATTAACATCTGCTCTGCGTCACTGTGTCTAGGCTGGAGTTTTGTATCATTCCAACAGGTGTGCCATAAAAATCTGAGGCATTGGAGCACACATGGTATTTCAGAGTCCGTGAATGCATGAGAAAAATTCCTTTTGTCCTGCTTGAGGGACACTGCTCTTCTGCTAGCACTGAGGCAGGTGTTCCTGGGCATGTGGTGGGAAGAGACCAGAGCAGCCCTTTCATCTCTGCCTGGCTTGTGCCTTGGTTTTCCTCCTGAAGCACCTGATTTAGCCCTCAGAAAGGGCTTAGGTTTTATAATCATGCTGGAGTGATTCTTTTGTGGGAGAAACATTTGAGTATTCTAATGAGGTGTAATGGACTCTTGCTTGGACTGCCCCAGTGCTGTGATTTTATTTGTTGCTTCGCTCTTCTTGTGTAAAGAATGAAACCTACATCAGCTGATCACTGATGTTGCATACGCTTTCCTTTATCAGTGTGTGTTTGCTGCTGTGGTTTGTTGGACGACATGGTTTCACTGAGGAATTCTGTGGCTTTCCATTTGGTGGTTTCTCTTCTTTTCCCCACTGCCTGAAGTGGGACTCCTTGTTTCACACCTCAAAAGAAAGGTAGTTTTTTCCTTAACAGAATTAATGCTAATTTATTTTTAGCAGGCCAGGTAGGCATTAAGCACTAAGCAGCCCCCTGAAGCATTTCTACAGGGATTTATAGGGCAGTGATTCATTTTCTGCATCTTCTGAAGCTGGCAGCAGCAGGGTCACCTGCACTTTTTTTTTTTTTTTTTTTTTTGTTTTGGTTGTTTTGTTTTTTGGGGGGCTTTTTGTTGTTTTCTTTTTGGGGGGGTGGGTTTGTGGGTTTGTGTGTGTGTGTGTGCATTTTGTTTGTTTGTTTGTTTGTTTTTTGGTTGGGGTTTTTTTGTAAATTTCCTTCTCAGTCATATTAAGACCTTTCTAATCATTTTCCGATATGAAGGAAGACTTATATGTCCATAAGCTCATTTATTTCCTTACACAACCATCGGAGTCATAGTGCTACTTGGGCAGAGAAAAGTGGCTGAGAGATCACAATGCAAAGTTTGTTACTTGAAAGCTTCTATATAAGTATTCTGATTCATATGACATAATAATCTCTGTGGGTTTTAATTAAATATACTGAACAGGGTTGCTCTGCCAAAAAGGTACCTTTTAACTGTGTGTATTCTCCTTTGAGGTTAGCTGTGCAGAGCTGTAGTGTCTTTCATCAGCCAATTTTTTAATTATACCCAGTTTTAATTATACTGGCTTTACAGCTATATGGCTTTGTGTTTCTGTTGTAACAGGTGTGTGAATTACACTCTGCATCAGGCAGACAGAGAGATCCTCATTTCCTTTATCTTGAAGAAGCATGAACTGGCGCAGAAACACAATTCCTCCTCCCACTTCCCTTTGATTCCTGACAAATGGACGAAGCACAGGTCAGTGCTCTGAGAAATAATTGTAAACAAGCAAATTAAAAGTATCTGTACACATTTCTTTAGCTGTACTGTGGGAGGAGACAGAGACAGGTGAGGTCATTGCTTATCCCAACACTCCTTAATTGAAGGTTTATCTGCACAGGTTTTGGATTTGTGACTGAATCAAGTCCTATATGAGTTGCTGTGGATCCAGGACTGCCAAAATTACTCCAAGAGTGGCTCAGAATCAATTGGTAGGAAAATAAGTTTATATAGTTTTCTTCCCTTGATGGTACGTAACTCCTGGCCTCTGAGAAAAAAGGAGTACAGAAGAGACACTACTGTGCCTGGCAAAGGAAGATATTTACAAATTATCAGTGATTATTACCTTTTTCCCCAGGCCCTTCCAGAGGGATACAGCCTATGATATCTCTGTAAACCTCCTTGCTGCAGCCAAAACACACCAGAGCAAAGAAATTGGGCATTTAAACCAGCCCTAGATGGGTCCCTGTGGCCTTGGTGACAGCAGAGTCACAAGATGCTGCTGTGCACAAAACACACCAAGTGGGGTTTCCAAGACAGAACATCAGAACACTGATTTAGAAGCTACAGGGGACATCTTCTCTGCAAGGAAAGGCAAGCTAAAATATGGCCTATTCTTGTTTTGAGAGATAGTCCCACTTCTCTCACCCCTCCTTTCTTCACTGCATTTAGGGACGAAGAAGCTGAAGCTCATCTTCAGGGGCCTGAGACAAGCTCTCCTGGTGCTTTGCTCTTTTTCCAGCAGTTCTCCACACCTTTCCTCCTCTGTATTCTATGTCTTTTTTCCATCTTCCTCCACACAATTCATCAGTGGAAAAGGACACTTTTGGGGTAGTTTTGGGTTTGTTTTTTTTAATGAAGAGTCATATCTCCCTCCTTGCACAGTACATGTGCCCACCAGCTCCACTCCTGTTTCACCAGCAAGGCAGCCATTGAACTTTTTCTGTATTTACTGCATTGCCTGCAACTGGTGCTGTATTTATAATTCGTAGCTCTGCTGTCTGAGGGCATTATGGAACAACTTCAACAAAGAGCCTGAAAATGCTGCCCAAAACCGTGTGAGACTTCGTAAAACACAACAGAGTATAACTTCAGCCTCACTCACTGCCTTGCCAAGTCTCTGCCATGCCAGTGCTGGAGGCAGAGGCAGAAGGAGAAGGTTTGCTGGCAAACAGCAGGGAGGATGCAGTTGTGGAAAGCAGGTGTTTTTTGGCAAGTGATCAGCTTACTGACACAGAACACCCTTGCATCACAGTTTCACTGGAGTAAAAGCTTCTCCCTTTTCTGGTTCAGCTGGCATAAAAGCCTGCTCTCAGTTCTTGTCGTTATTTGCAATATTAGGACTGGGCAAGGCACCACTATCAGAATATTATGTCAGCTCTGACAGGGTTGAGCTTAGCAGCGCCAAATCACTAATGGGGCGATTTCATATATGGGGCGAGCCATTTATGGGCCAGTACTATCATTTCCTCCTTCTCACTGGTCTGGCCTTGTATTTTTCCATCCAGCTCAGCTACATCTTTACACCTGCTTCTTCTTCCCAGAGCTGGATCAATATTATGAACAATATCATGTAACTTTCTAAACTGCATCCACTTTCATAGCTAGGAATTTTACAAAGATATAGCTAAACATGTAGGCTTATTTTGCAGAAAGAATACACCTTTGGCATTTTTATTGTGGAATTCTCAGGCAGAAAATGACTGAAGAGTTCTTAGACCCAGTCTGTGAGACAGGAGCTAGGTTTACTCCTGGGCCCTTTCAATTCCAAAACGGAAGTCATCTCCATAGTTTAAATAAAAAGCTCTCCACTGAGGGGAAAAAAATTCTCTGTGGTTCAGAAGTAACCTTCATTGGTTTTGCTTGTGGAAATACTCTGAAAGTAGAGCACATTATTTTGTGCCATGGCACAGGGGTACAAACTGGAGGTAACCTGCTTCTGCTGGGACCCTGCTCTCCCCCTGCACAGGGTGAGTCTGTGAAGCCATCAAATACAAAATATCATTGAAAATCCTAGAGCAAAACACAGGCCTGTGACTCACTGGGAGTCCAAAAATCGGGGTAGAATGTGCGGCTGCCCCATCTTTGGAAGTGTCCAAGGCTAGGCTGGACCAGGCTTGGAGGGCAGTGGATGGGCTTGGAGGGGTGGGATGGGCTTTAAGGTCTCTTCCAACCCAAATCATTCCACGACTCTGTGATTCTATGTGCCATCTCCTGCACGCTCCCATTGCTGTCACCACCAGTCCCTGCTTGATGGATCTATAGATAGATCTGCTAACAATACAGGGAGAGGTGATACAAATTTGCAGCAATTTATTACCATTGGAGTTTTTTTCTAAATTAGGTTCTTCTGACAAGTAGGTGGACAAAAAGATTGGTGACATTATAGATCCTCTGTGAAAAAAAAAAAAAAAACAAACCCAAAAAAACCCAAACCAAAACAAACAAACAAACAAAAAAACAGTGAGATTCACAGCTTTTGCTTTATATTTCTGTGCCTTATTGTCAAAGCTGTACTTCTACTTTCCCACAGGGTTTTCAGTAGAAGCTGAAGGTTGCATTTTTAATTTACTCAAAATTGGAATGATTGGGCTGCAACTTAGGATTAAATTAAATTGTGGTCTCACAGCCAAAGCTGGTGCATGATCTTAAATACGGGAATTAAAATGTTGGTGCTTGCAAGCAAAAGCAAATAAAGGCAAAAAACAAAGGGAGCCTTTTTTGTTTGTTTAAATTGGAGCCATTTCCTCAGATTGCTGATTTTGAGGCAGAAACTAACTGCATTTTGTCTCTGACATAGAAACAACTGGCTGTACTTTTGAGTTAGAGAGCTTTTTCTCCTGGAAAACTACTGCAGGATATTTGGCTTGAACAGGTGGCAAAACACCACGTGGACTGTGCATGCTCTCTGCCTGGTCTTATTTAAAGGGAATCTTCTCTTTTTTAAATTTTAAATAAGGATTTTAGTTTATTCTCCTAATGCTTTTAAAGCAACAGAGACTTGGGCATCTTTTGTGACTGTGTTATAAAAATACTTGAAACAGAATAAATTATCAAATAAGAATCATTTAAGACTTAACATCAAGCCCTGTGTGCCAGTGAAGTTTTCTCCATTTAAAACACAAAGAAAAGTTAAATGCATTTGTCTCTGAGGAAAAGACAAGATATTGATCCAGTTTTGATTTATTGCAATTGATCTTTTACAATACAAAACCCTAAAAAAGCTTCTGAGGCATCCCCCACACTCTAGGTGTTCCAGGACTCAAAACCCACCATAAATAGGTGACTGAAAATCCTTTAATAGTTGAAAAAAAATTAAGGAAAAAGAAAAGGAAAAAGAAAAGGAAAAAGAAAAGAAAAAGAAAAAGAAATAGAAAAAGAAAAAGAAAATAGAAAAAGAAAAAGAAAAAGAAAAAGAAAAAGAAAAAGAAAAAGAAAAAGAAAAAGAAAAAGAAAGGAAAAGGAAAAGAGAAAAAAACCACTAGCATGTTTCCAAAATAAAAATTCCTTTCACATGATGAGATCATGGTGAAGGTGACAAGAACTCTCATTTCAAAATAGGACTATGTTCATTCTTGACTCAGAAGGCAATTAAAAACCCCTTTTGAAGCTGTTGTATCATAGAAAAATCAAACGAAAAACACAACTGCAATAATAATTGTTGAATATTGATTGATTGATTGAATTTGAGTAACATAATATTTGAAATGTACTAGCTGAGTTTTGTCTCCCAGTGCTCCCAGGGCTTCCAGTGCCCAGCAGCACTGCTGGCCCCTCATCTAAACCTCCTCCCCCACCTTGGGGGACCCCAAAACCCCTAGACACACCTGGAGTACACCAACACCCCAATCCCAAACCCCTCTCCCAACTCCTCACCTCCCAAGACCTTCCACCCTGGGTCACACCAAAAAACCTCAAACTCTTCCCACCACCTTAGGGCACCCCACACCCTCAGACAAGCCCCAGTTCCACTACATCCCCCTTGAAAATTACCTGCACACCAACTTTTCCCCCTTTAAGAATAAAATAATACATCCACTACCCAAAAAATGCCAGATTTTGAAGAGAAAAAATGGCAAAAAAAATGGTTAAAAATCTTGATGCTTATGTTTGTTGCTTTTATTTCAGAAGAATTCCAAGGACTTTTTGCTGGCCCCAAGTTGTTTGCGAAAATACCTGGGAATTCTGCCAGGTCCTCCCTTATTTCTGGGAATTTTGTATCCCACTGCCAAGATTTTGTTGTTATTTTTGAGGTGAGAACTCGGAGATTTGGGGACTTTCCCAAGGCAGGGTGGGACACCAACCGGATGTCCTGCTCTCACGGAGGTAAATGTGAAAGAACTGGGAGTCCCCACAGTCCCAGGTGGTCAAGAATCCAAGTGAGAATGGGGCAGAAACAGAGTAAAAGAAGTGGGGAGGGAGAGAGGGGCAATCAGCATGGAGGGGGGAGACTGGGGAGAAAGGGGCTCAGTGTGGGGCACAATACCCCAAACACTGGGGTCACAATGCCCTGAAACTTGGAGTCACAACACCTCAGAACTGGGGGTAATATTGTCCCAACACTTTTGGATCTCATTGTCCCAAGTGGTGGGGTCACATTGCCCCCCATTTTGGGGTCAAAATGTCCCAAGGTTGGGGGCCAAAATGCACCACACTAAGGGCTCATGACATCCTACACTTTGGGGTTAAAGTGCCCCCCACATGGGGGGTCGAGTGTCCCGTATTTATGGGTAGCAACACCCCACATTTGTTGTCACATCGTCCCACATTTTGGAGTCACAATGCCTCACACTTTGGAGTCAAAATGCCCTATGCTTGGGTGTCACAATGCCACACTCTTAAATGCTACAATATCTCACACTTTAGGCACAGAGCACCATATATTTTGGGGTCAGAATACCCTGTACTTCAGGGTCACAGTGTTCTGTGCTTGGGTTAACAGTGCCCCACTTTCAGGGGTTGCAGTGCCACACACTCTTGGGTCACACTGTCTCACGCTCTGCTGTCAAGACACCTCACACTTGGCAGAGTCACAGTGTGCTGGGATTTGGGGTCACAGTGACTCACACACAGAGGTCTCAGTATCTCAGACCTGGAGGTCACAGGGCCCCGTGTTTTAGTGTCACAATGCCCACATTTTGGCGTAAGAAGACTTCACTCTTGGAGATCACATTGTCGCACACTTGGGTGTCACGGTGTTTTACTCTTTGGGGTCACAACGATCCACACATAGGCATCACTTTGCTCCGGACTTGTGGGTCATAGTAGCCCACATTTTGGACATACCACATGATTTAGGGTCAAACTGCGCCACAATTTGGGGTCATAGTGCCCCACTCTTTGGAGTGACATTGCACCACACTTTGGGGGCATACATACCACACTTAGGGATCACAGTGAGTTTTAGGTCACATGGCGCCACAATTTGCAGTCAAAACGCCCCACGCTTGGGGTTGTGTTGGGGGCCACGGTGCTACAAATTTAGGGGTCACAGTGTCCTGGACTTTGGGGTCAGAATGCCACATGCTATGGGCCAGTGCCCCACACTTGGGGGTCACATTGACCCACAATTAGAGGTAAAATATCCCTACTCATTGGGAGGATGACCCACCCAGTTTTACAATTTAGTAAATAAACCTCAAATTCACACTCCAAAAAAGCCTTTAGAAGCATTTATTGACTGTTGTACCCAAGTCAGCCCTTGGCAATATCATTTTTATATGGGACAAAACACTGGACTTTGGATCTTTTTGACCTGAATTTGATATATTTCTGGGTTTGAGGGGGTGAATGGGACATCAGGGCATTAGGATCCACACAGAGATAATCTGTTTGAGAAAAATCCAGGAAAATTTCATGGATTTGAGGCAAAATCCAGAATTTTTCCAAATTTAGGGGATTTGAGGTGATCCATCTATGGGATGGGATAGATAAGAGCATCAGCTTCCTGACGGGTCTAGTGGGAAATGTGGCTGGAAGAGAAAGAAATACATCACTTTGGGCAGAAATGGGTCAGTTTGGGCAAAAAGGAGGAAGAAGTATGCAAAATGGATTATTAATTTGCAATAATGGGTCTTTTATGCAGAAGTGGGTCAGCATTATGTGTAATGGCCTGATTTGGGGGGAAATGGTATTTACTATGCAAAATGGCTCATTGGGAAAAAGATTGCAATATTGGGCAAAAAAAGGCCCCTTCTAATGCAAGACGGCTCATTTCTTGGCAAAGCAGTTGCTTACCCGGATCGTTCCCACAGGATCCTGCCTCAGTCGCTGTGGATGAAACCAAAGAAACTGGAAAAGTCCTTCCAGGATCTGCCCAGCCCCTCCCCCACTGACATTATTGCCAAATTTCTGAGTGGGAAAACATAATTTTCTTGGCTTTTGGGGTAAATAAATTAGGAATTACTCACCATCCAGCAAAATCCCGGGATTTCCACATGTCCACCACTTCTCCAACACTTCGGGCATCATGTCCATCTGGAAGCTTCAGATCGTCTCTGGGGTTTCCATTGAAATTCCCACAGGGCACACAGAGACGGGAGGCCAGGCCTGAGGTCACAGTGGTGGTCGCCTTCCCATCCTGGGTGATGGTGATGGACATGCCAGAGCTGTGGGTGATGGTGACATTCTCAGGGGACGACACCACAGAGATGGAGTCAGAGATGGTGGTGGGGCGCTGGGTGAAGAGGCCATTGACCTGGGAAAGCATCAGAAAGTTATGAAAAACATGACAGAAAATTGGTTTGTTCTTGGGCAAAGGGGTCTAGCTTAGCTGGAGCCAAAATCTGTCTTCTCATTTTGCAAAACTGGCTCATTATTGGGCAAAATCACTCCGCATCAGACAAAGTAGCTCACTACCTGGCAAAATTTAGAGATTTTTGACCCAGATCTCTCTAGATTAACCCAAACCATCCAAACCTCCCTTATCTACTCCACTCACCCGCACCTCCAAGTTGCCATTGACGCTTACAAACGCCCTCGCGGACAAAGATGATGGCGGCCGTGGCTGCGGGGACATTCACGTCACGACAGTCCGCTGACCTCCATCACTACCTTGAACCAATCCGGTGCCTCTTCATCGCAGAGGGCTGATACCTTGTAGGTGCCGCTGGCCAACAGGGGCCCAGCGACACCATCGAAGGTGGTCAAGGTGGCTCCAGGCATGACCTGGCAGTGGCCTTCCCTCCTGGCACACACCTGTGCCCCGTCACGGGTGATGCATACCTGGTCCTGGGAACACTGTGTGTCCCGGCACACCAGTCCCCGTGATGGGTGACAGTGGCATTCCTTGGAGCAGTTGTTGAAGGTGACAATCTCACCTGCCTGCAACAGGAAATCTCAAAGGTTAAGCACCATCTCCCAAATTTTGGAGGAATTTCCCAAATTCCAAGAGAAATCCTATAGAGTGAGAAATTCAGGTGGATTTGGGGGACTTTGGCAGCTCAAGTAATTAATGGTGACTTTTTCCCTACTAATCACAAATTTTTGGTGTCCTTTTTTCACCATTAATTGTTCCTTTTTTCCCATTAATTATTAATTCATTTTTCCTGGCTACTCCCTTGCTAATTGGCCTTTATTTTCCTCCACCAACTGTCCTGTTTGCTGTCAAGTGTCCTTTTTTCCCCCCCATGCCCTCTGGAACTTTCTAGATAGGGCAGCTCAATCCCCAACCTGATTCCCAGAAAACCAAGCTCACCAGTCCCCAGCCTTGGGTGTCACCCGCGCTGTCACCTGACCTTGAGGTAGCGTCCTCTGTGGAGGCAGCCGCAGCGCTCAGGTGACACACAGGAGTCCCCATCAAAGACAAAACCCCTCATCACACTGACACCCCTCCAAGCACCCCCAGGTGCAGGGGGCGGGGCCCACAAGGGCAGCACAGGTGAGGTCACAGGTGCGGGTGCAGAGCTCGTAGTGGCTGTTTGGGGGGCAGGACAGGGCTGGGGGAAAAGGGAAAAAACACCATTGTTCAAGAATTGTGTGGGGAAAAAAGTTGAGTTTTTTAATTTGATGGAGTCTTTTTCAAAATGGGACTGTTTTTCCTAATTTAGTTGCTTTCATCAAAACCAGCATTTTTTCTCATCAAAATTTGGTTTGTTTTTTTCAATTTGAAGGCATCATTCCAAACTTATTATTCCTCCAGACTGGAGTGTTTTCAGTAAAATATTAATCATTTTACCTAAATGGGCAGTTTCTTTAAAAATTGAGGGGGTTTTCTTCAGGAAATTTGAGCTTTTCTCCAAAATTGGAAGAGTTATCAAAATTCAAAGGTTTTCTGCAAAATATTTTTTTTCCAATCTGAAAGGGTTTTTTCAAAATTAGAGGAAGGAAGTTCAAAACTGGAGGGAATTCTTAAAAACTTTATTATTTTTACAAATGGAGAGTAATTTTTTTCAGATTTTGAGGCCTTTTCCACAACTGGAAGGTTTTAGTCAAAATTAAGAGAGAACTTCCAAATTTTAATGGAATTTTTGGATGAGTATTTTTATTTTTTTTTCAAGAAAGAAGGGAATTTTTCTAAAATCTCAGTGAATTCTTTCAAAAATAGAAGGCTTTTGTGAAAATCGATTTCCCCCCCTTTTTTAGGGTTCTTTAAATATTGGAGGATATTTTCTAAAACTTGAAGGAATTTTTGCAAAATGTGAAAATGCTTTCAAAATGCACGGGAAATTTTTCAAAATTTGAGGCAGCATTTTCCAAAAAGAGGAAGATTTCCCCAGCCGGGAGTAATTTTTTCCATAACTATTTTTCCAAAACTTGAGGGATTTTTTTCCCTTTTTTTTTCCTCCCCCAGGAGAAAATGTAGCTTTTGAGGGAAAGAGGACCCGGAGTGGCAAAATTCTTCCTGACTTACGGCAGAACTCCTTTGTCCTCCACGCTCTGATGGTAGCGCCATAGCTTGGCATGCGGTGGCGTACGCTTGCAGTGCGTGGCACAAGGTGGCGTGGTCCCCGCGGGCAGCACAAACATCATGGACGCAGTGGGTGAAGTACTCCATGGGGCTGACGCGTGGGTGGCACGCCCGGAATGGCCCTTCTGCATCACGGATGATCCCGCAGGATCCGTTCCTGCCATATGTTGCCTCATTGGCGACATCACACTTGCTGCACACACCATCATCGCAGCCATCACTGCATGCTCTGTCCTTCTCTGGAACCTTCCAGGAGCTGACAAATTCCTGGGTGGTTCTCGCCAGTGCCCCGCTGGGCAGCCGGAAGTCAATGCTGGGATCCCCGTCATAGTCACCGCCCAAGCCACACAGCCGGCCGCGGTAGACATCGGGGACAGTGATGAGGAGGAAGGTGGCTGTGTTGTAGAGGATGCGGACTCCCGCAGCAGTGTGGAGGACAATGTTACTCCCCTCTTGGCCAACACAGAGGTTCTTGTCCTCTGTCACTAGTGGGAGGGTGTAGTGCTCTAAGGATAAGTTGGCACGTGTGACACTTGGAATAGAGTCACTAGCTCCTGCTCCTGCTGGAGCTCCTGCTCCACAGTGACAGTGTAGCTGTGGAGGGAAACACCCTCCTTTTAATTGTGTCATCACCGTGGGAATCACTGGATCCTCTCCACATTTAACATTGTACCCATGGATGGACACCACCACCCTCTTCGTCATCACCGCATCACTATGGGGGTCTCCAGACTTACCGTCACTTCCCACCTCCGTCCCCGCTCCATGGTGACAGTGTACCCATGGATGGATACCATCACCCTCTTCATCAGCACTGGGTCACTGTGACTGCCTGCCTCATGCTCCACCACCACTGTGAAGTTGACCAACCGCCGTGCTGGCTCACACACCCGTGCTAGGATGTAAGTGCAGGATCCCGGGATATTGAAGGTGCGTCCATCAAAGGTGACATAGTGGGGGTCTCCTGACACAACCAACCAGCCATAACCCGTGGAGTGACATCCCAACACCCCATCTTCCACCCGGCACTCCTCGTGGGCACCGCAGAATGCCTCCGGGCAGGTCACTGTGCCATTGGTGCTGCAGCGGCAGCGCTCCCGGCATGAGGGGTAAAACTCGGTGTCCTTCTGGTAGTAGCGGCCAAGGTACTCACAGCCACACTCAGAGTGGAGGACACAGTCGGAACCACTGAGGACATAACCGGTGTCGCAGAAAACAGCCCTCGGAGCAAGTTGGTCAACAAGGCAACCAAGTGGGTCACTAAGAGCCATTGAGTGACCTTCATGCCCTATGGACCATGGACCTCACCTTTTCAGAGGTGGAACCATAGTAGGCCACATGGTCCCAGGTGGCCACCAAGGCCCAGGTGGCAGTGAAGGGGTTTTTGGGGAAGTACTGGGTGATGTCCTGGCTGATGTCCTCCAGCAGCACCGGGTCAGTGGTCTGGCGGTAGAAGATGTCCCCACCCAGCACATTGTCCACATCTGCCCAGTATGGAGCCACAAAAGGGTGCCCGTCCACCAGAGGAAAGGGGTCGGGCGTGTATTGTCTGACGGGTTCGTTGAAGGAGATCACCCCATTGTTGTTCACCTGGACGTGACACCAGGAACCAGTGGGTGCAACACCTTTGACTTGGGTTGTGGGTCCTTGAGATGGACCCTACAAGCATGCCAAAACCCACCACCCCTAGGGACCCCCCAACACTTATCAACACCCCCAAGATCCACTGCCCACAGGGCTCCCCTAAAACCAACCAACCATAGGAACCCTCATCCACAGGACCCCTCAACACCCAAAGAAGCCCTCAAGATCCATCAGCCTCACAAGACACACCACCCACAGGACTTCCCAAACATCAGGTCCATAGAACCCCCAACAGCGACCACTTCCAGGACCCCTTCCAAGACCCACCACCAGTAGGACCCCACAACATCCACCAATCCCCCGAGAGCCATCCGTCAAAGACCCTTACAAAATCCACCACCCATGTGATCACACAATGCCCACCAACACACCCCAAGATCCACCCCACATGGGACCACCCCAAACTAACCAGCTGCCCCAAGACCCACCGGCCATACGACCACAAAGGACCACATCATCACTCACCATTCCCAGAACCCCCCAAGCCCTTCCAACCCCCCCAATACCACTAGCCCCCTCAAGATCCCCCACCCATCTGAAGATGTGTCCGTGTCCAAGGATAAAACCACTGAATTCAAGAAGGGTTGATTTTGGGGACACACACACACTCACCCACACACTAGTGAAAAATTAAGTAGAAATGGAGGGAAAGTTCAGAAAAATGGAGGCAATTCTAAAAATTATGGAGTCTGGGGTGACCTACAAACACAGTTTGGTAGGGTTTGCCATAGAAGGTGAAGGGAATGGAGAGAGCGATCGCCTCAGATGTCCCATCATCGTGTTTGGGGTTAGTTTCATCTCCCTGATGTGGTCCATAGGGATAAAGCAGGGATCCTGAGGGAAAATCAGGATTTGGGAACTGCCTCCAAATTCCCACCCAAGTACATGGATTTTGGGTGTAACCCACCAAGTTTGGGGTTCCCATGGTCTTGGTTACCTAAAAATTCATGTGTCTTCTCCTGGGTTTTCATGGTGAAACTGGGGTGAAAGGGAATGACCCCAGTGGAATTACATGGGGATTACGCATGGATTTTGGGGAGAACAGTAGGAAAATGGTATGATGTGAGTGGAGAAAGTTTGTTTAGGTGGAAATACAGGTTTTTTAGGGCAAAGCCTCCAAAACTCACCTTTTTCGGATGAGGCTTTGGTGTCAACCATGGAACCTGGAGAAGAAATAAGAGGGAAAATGAGTTGATCAATCATTTTTCCAACAGGGATGAAAATGACAACACTTTTTCAGAAACAAACATTTACCTAAAATCAGCAGGAAGAAAACACGAAACGGTGACATTCTTGATCCTAAAATAACTGTAAAAAACAGGAAAACTTGGGAAAAAGCCATAAATGCATCCAAACAAGCAAAGCAAAAACCCTCCCCAAAAGAGATGACGCAGTAAAATGAAGTTCCAGAGGCACATTAAAACACTAACACACATACTTTTGTCAGGAATTTTTTGTGGAGGGTTGTGTGTATATGTCCTATTTTAACAATTTTAAAAAAAGAATTAAAGTATGTGAAAAGTTGGCTTTTTAATTTAATTATAGCACATTTTAAAGTATTAATATAATTTAATTCAGGAAATTGAAAAATGTGGGTTTTTTCATTTTTAAGTTATTATGACAATTTTAATCAAAAATTTTATTTAAGTGGACATTATCTAATTTCAGTTCAATTTTTAATTCTATATGTATTGCCTTTTTATTTAATAGCATTTTTAGATGACTGTTATTTTTATTTATCTTCCAAATTTATTTGGACTTTTGTTTAATTTTTGTTTAATTAAATCTTCAGGTTTTGCAATTTATGAGAATGTATTGAAGAAAATTTCCCCCTTCTATACTCAAATTCAGGATTTTTAAAATAAAATTAGTATTAGTTACATTTTTTCATGCATTTTTAACTCCGTTAGAAAGCACAAATCTTCCTTTAATGTACGAAAAATCAGGATTTTAAAGAGACACTATTCCAAGGAATGACTAAAATCCCACCAGAATAAAAATTCTCTCAACCTGGATTTCAATGAAGTAACGAACTGCAGCCTGAAAATGAGCTCAAACACCCTCAAATGCTGGCTTTTGCCTCGTCAACCTCTTCTTTTAATCAAAACAAAAGCTATGGAAACATGTAATTTGCCAACTTTCCACCCATCCAATCACTCTGAGCTCTCCCAGGATTCTTTAGAAAGGGAAATTTAATCACATGTTGGGGATTTTGGGCTCCTCCAGATGTATTTTTTTAAGCACACTGAAGACTTTTTTGAATAATTTTGGGTTCTGGAGACACCTCTGGATCTCTTCTCATCCTGTGTGGGAGTTTTGCCCCTTTCCAAGCTTTCAACTTTCATCCTCTGATTTGATTTAATTTAATTAAAAAAAAAAAAATCCTTTAAAAATTATTTTTAATTCTAAATCCCCTCTCTGCCTTTTCACTATCAGGAAGAAAATAGACTATCCCTGTTTATCTGGGATTTTGAGGACTTGTTTTTGGTATTGTGAAGCTAAGAAAAACCTTTACCATGTACTTTGGTCTTTTTTCCGGGGGGGGGAAAGAAAAAAAAAAAAGGTCCTTATACACTGGAATGCTACTTTTTGGAGGAATAAATAACCCTTTAAACCACCATAATTTTTAGTGTGGTTTCTTTTTTCTTCTAAAAAGATGTTAATCTCTCTGGTTTTAGAGATTCTTTTAAGGGAAAAAACTTTTCTTTATTTTAAGGAAAAATTTTTGTTCCTTATTTACCTGGCATTTTCCAAATATTTTTTGCGGGGAAAAATATCCTTTTTTCTTCTTATTTTTCTAAAGGAAAACACTTCATTTGCTTGCATTTGAAGAAACCTCATTTTTCACAGTTCCAGATGGGTTTTTTAAAGCTCCTTAAAGTTGTTGCTTTTGCTTTTTCTTTGATTATTTGTTTTTGTTTGGTGGGGTTTTTTTTGTTGTTGTTTGTTTTGTTGTTGTTGGTTTTGGTTTTTTGTTTGTTTGTTTTTGTGGGGTGGGTTTTTTAGTTTTTTGGGGGTTTTTTTGGATGGGTTGTTTTTGTTGTTGTGTTTGTTTGTTTTCTGGTGGGTTTTTTTTGTTTGTTTGTTTTTGGTTTTTGGTTTTTTTTGTTTTTTTTTTTGGTCCAGGAGCTGGGTTTGGACTTCCCCAGTATCCTTAGCTGGGAGTTCTCTCATTAATTTTGGGAAGAAAACAGACAGATTTGGGGTTGGCTCCTTCGAGACAGTGGACGGGGGTTGAGGGGGGAGCAAGGATGCTGAGGAATTCACTGGATTTTTGGAGGGGCCCCCTGAAAGAGTCAGCTGGGATGCCCCTGTGCATTCCCCTCACCCATGTCCCACCCATTCCCCTCACCTCTTGTGGGATCCTATCAGTGGCAAGATCCACCTGCCCACTCCCAAATTCTCCAGAATTCCAGGGTCAGTTTCTCCACCCACCCCCCTCCAGCCGAGTGTGATGAATGATCAGAGTTTAATGCTTGCCCCAACTCCCCAACCTCACTCAGCCCTTGCCCTATAAACATCTCCAGGACATTCCTGCAAGGAATAAAATTCAGTGTGATTTTGTTGGAGAGAGCGAACATTGGTAAAACTCTGCCAGGGCCTTGCAGGGAGAGTCAGTAGCTTTCCAAGGAAGGGTTAATGCTGGCAGTGACTTGTTGTCACTGCTTCCAGATGGCGTGAAATTTCTTGCTCTTTGTAACTTGTGAGTGAATCATGCAGAGGTTTGTTTGGTTAGAGGATAGTTTGTTCTGTTTTCCTCCCTGATTTAAGGCTTTATCACAATGCATGGCTTTTATCTGTGCTGCTAATGATGGGATGAGCTGCAAAATTATGCTTGCTAGAAATCTTGCTAAATGATGGTTTTAAAGCTTATTTGCATTAGTATCTTCTTCTCTGGGGATATGAATTAGTGAATGGATCATACCCATTCTGACTGGTGCTAAATACTAGTTTTCCTTCTCTCTAGATTGGACCAAACTTTCAGTTCAGGTAAGAGATTTACATATGTTGTTTCAATTAAAATAACGATTTTCTTCTGAAATTAATTTGCTTCTTTCTACCCACTGTGAGAAACCACCCTGCTGGCCTCCTAGCCACAGGTACCTGGAAAGGCACCATCTGGAGAGTCATATCTGTCAAAGCTACCCAGAATTCTGGATGGATCCTTTGCTGAGTATCCAAATGTTAGCTCCTGAATAAGGCTCAGTCAAATGGCACAAATTCTGTATGCTTGGAAAACTGGCTGTTTAAACACCAGAAAGCAGGAGCTTGGATTCCACTAGTTTTAAAACCTTGGCCTTAAAACAAGGCGCTGTGAATTTTTGTTGTGGCATTTTGCCTCATGAGGATGTTGTTATTGTTGTAATTTCATACAACTGGAACCAGCAAGAGTTACTACAGAGAAAGAGAGCACCCTTCCCTGCCTCGTCCCTCTGGTACAGGTCACAGAACAGATTTAAGCCTCACTCCCTTCCGCCTAAGCAGCTGTGACCCTAAACACAGTACATTCTTTATTTTTCCGGTTGGAGTGGGGGGTTGACACGCCAGCCACATTTTTCTTCTGGAACCTTCACTCCACTGCATTCCGAAAGGGTGGCCTCTGTCACCTTCCCCCAAAGCCTCTGGAAAAGGCTTGGAGGGAAGGTGCACAAGGCTGTAGCGAAACACTGGTCCAATGCAGGACATAGTGAAACACTGATCTGATCTAATCTGATCTGATTTGATCTGATCTGATGAGGCAAGCTCCTGTGTCTCCTGTCATACTAATGATCTCTGCACGAAGCTGGAAAAAGTGCTTCCTGAAGGATCGTCTGTCCCGCCCAAGGGGCAGCCTCAGTCTGGAGGGGAAAGCAGGCTTTAATCAGGCTCCCCAGAGGGTGGCAAGGACAGCCTGACCCCGTTATGGGTCACAGTGGCATCAGTCACTGCTGCAGACACCTGCCTGCTGCCAAGGCTCCTGGCTGGCGCACTGAGCCAGATCACCTGGCTGGTCTCTGGATGCTGCTTCTCTCTGTTTGACTCCTTCAGGAAACCCGCCGGGGATACCAGCAGGCTTTCTAGAAACACTCAGAGAGCCCCAGTGCTGCAGCACTGCTGCAGTGAGCTCCCATTCGCTGCTTCACAGCAGCAGGAGGTCAGTGATGGTTTAGTGTTGCACAGAGTTTATTGCATTAATATCTATCAGTGCAGGTTTGTAGTGAAAGTTCCTGTATCTGCTCTCTACTGGTGTCACTGTTTGCTTATAAATCCCTGTGCTTAAATTTCTTGTGCCCCCTAATTAGTATAGAGAGAGACACTGGGAACACCTCACTGGTTGACTTGGGTTTTATTTATCATTAGTTGCATTGAATCTTTTTGCAATGAGCTTTTGGAAAGAGAAGGAAATGCAAGGAGACACACAAAGAAGCTCATTTACAGCTTTTCAGTAAAAATCCGAGCGCACGTTATTAAATTTGTAATTCAACTGCCTTGTCATACTTCAGAAAATGAAAAACAAGGAATAATCTGTTTTAAATGGGCTTGTGTGTGACTGTTCCAACAAAATTAGCATTTGTTTTTGGTACCAAAGCCTCATTAAAAACAAAACAAAACAAAACAAAACAAAACAAAACAAAACAAAACAAAACAAAACAAAACAAAACAAAACAAACCCAACAACCATAAAATGAGAAAGAGTGCATCTTTACTGCTAAAAATTTGCTACAACTTTAACTCAGATTTAAAAAAGAACATAAAATTTCAAAAATTCCACTTTCATTCCCTTACTTATTTTAAGAAATAACAATTTCCAATGCCTAAAAGAGTTTAAAAAAGTAAAGTATATATTTTTTCTTTTTTAAACTGAAATTGACATAATTTAGAATGACTCAGTTTACTTTAACATTTATTTGATTTCAAAGCTTTCAGATTTTAAACTACAGCTTTCTTGGCAAAAAATCCAACTCTGAATTAGCAAAGCGTTTTAAAAGGTGCAAAAACATCTTCATCAGAACTCAGTTCTACATTCCTGTAACAGATAGAAGGCTTTGAGCACATCTTGATATTGACAGTAGCTCCACTTTCCCATGCGTGTGCGGCTTTACATGCAACCATTTCAGTCCTGGATCTGAATCACACGTGCAAACCAGTAACGAAATAAAGCTGCTCTATCAACAGAACATAACAGGTCAGGATAAAATTTCAAGTATTTACCAGGCATTTATCTGTGACTGAATTATATTTGTCTTAGGATGCATCTGTGCCTCATGGTGTGAATTAACAATCTGCCAAGATGACAGCTGTATCATGCCCTGCAAAGTGGACCAACACTGCATTAGAAAGGAATTTATTTGTTGCCAGCAGTTTCCAGCTAGAGTCAAGACTAAAAAGTTCAAATAACATAGCTAATTTATTCCAAGAAGATATTTATTTTGATCAGACTGTAGCTTCCTTTTGTGATGACATTGAACGCAATGCACTCAGGCTTTCTACAACCCAGGAAAGCCTAAGAACAGCCGGGTGAAGAAGATTTTATCAAAAAATCATGTTGACCATTGACCATTTAAGATTCGCAATGGTTAGAAATAACATTTTCAGAAAAACTAACTTTTTTTTTTTTTTTTTTTTTTTCCCCTCCTCTAAGTATTGATGAGATCTGGTTGAAAAAAGCTTTGCATTGGAAAATTTTGTGGGAGAGAACTTCAGTATACTCCACAAAACAGATAAGGGAAGGGAAGGTAAGGGATGTTGTATGTCCTCCTTCCTCCGTTTTGTTTCTTCCTACCAGGCAATCAGATCTGCTTAACTGTGACCCACACAACCCTCTTGTTGCTGCTTTATGCATTATGTGTGCTACTGGTTTACTCCTGTCATGGGTTGCAATATGGAACCAAAAGGGTCTATTTGCCATCTCTTGAAACCAGTTAGGGAGCAGTACAATTAAGAGAGACAAGTAGATTCACCCCCTTTTTTTAATGACGGAGGGGCTCTACCTGGCTGCCATGTTGTCTGGCAACAACTAAAATCTCCAATTAAATCAAACATGATACTCAGTAACTCAGGATTTAGAAAGCCAGATTTCACAAGTTTCGTGCAGATATTTTACAGGATTTAGAAGAGTAGATCTTGTGCAAGTTCTTGTGTAGTTTTGGCCTTGAACTTCTTTTCTGACTGCTTAGCCCTAACACAAACGCTCTAATTCTCTTGTGGAGAAATGTCTCTGCTCTCTGTATGCAGCTCATGAAAATGAGGAGAAGGGAAAAAAGACTTAAAACTTTGTACTGTCTCAAGTGACAAGAACACTTATGACAATGATTAAGTGCCACCTTAAGGGATGTTCCTTGTCAGAACCAGACTGCCTACCTTGCAATGTCAGGAATTTGGTTACAAAAGCATGCATGTCTTTGTCCTCCATGAAATGTTAAAGACCAGCTCTGATTTTAACTTCAACATGACAGATAATCTCATGTATCTTTTATAATAAGTCCTTTTACATCTGGTGTCTTCCTTTACTCTTACTCACAGATTCCAGCGTCCAACACACCGTTCAGCTTTGACTCATGACATGGTAAAATGCTTCCAGAAGGGCGCTGCTGTCTTCTACCCTCAAAATAGCCTCTTGCCTTCCCCAGGTGATTACTGTCACCTTGTTTTGAATTTTCTTGAAAGCTCAAGTGCCCAGAAACTCTTGGGGTCAGCTAATTCTCAGAGTGACTTCCCATACTGACAGGTGCAGCCTGTCCGCATATGGCCGAGCCAAAGGGAGCAAAGGTGAGTCAAAGGTGCAGAGGGAGATCCCTCTGAGGCATTATAGCTCTTAGAAAAAATTTAAAAACACGTGGTTCAGAACATCTACGCCATCCATGGTTGTTAAATAAAACAAAAAGTAATGTTCCTGCACTGCACTGGGCTGAGGTGGAGACTTCTTTCTGACAACACATAAGGGGCTGTGTTTCGGATCTGGGACCAAAAGAGCATGGACAACACATGGGTAATTTATTATTGTGGAACACTGTTTGCACAGAATCTACACCTCCTACGCTTCTCTGTGCTCTCTCAGGGAGCAGGTGGGGTTTGGAAAAGTGATGGGACTTGGCACAGCTGGGGCTCAAAGTGACTCAAAGCAGTATTCTGCATCATCCAGGACCATGCTCAGTGGTAAAACTGCAGGAGGTAGAGAGGAACGCTTCCCAAAGTAGCCAGTTCTAGGAGACTGTCTGTCTCCCAGTTTGCTGCTTGAAAGTGGGTGGGTGACTGACTTAGCATCATTTTTTCTTTTTATTTTTTTCCCCCTTTTTATTTATTAGATGGTCTTTATTTGAACCCATGAGATTCTCATGCTTTTGCCCTATTGATTCTCTTCCCCACCCCTCTGGCAGAGGGCAAGCAAATGACTGTTTACCCTACAAGGGACTTACCCAAATGAAACAGAACAAAGAAAGACCCTCTTCCAATAAAAATGCTGGGAGAAATAAAAAGCCAATAGAAGAATACTGGTGTGAGTACAAAACATTTCTCAGCTGTGTTTGCTGTTGGTAGCTCCCCCAAAAACTTTTGGAATTGGCCTTCTGTAGTTTTGGGCAACAGAATTTTGGCCTTATTGTAACACCACTATTCCAAACTTGACAAGCAATATCACCAGGCATTTATCTGTAATTGTTGACTTTCTATAGGCAGTGTGATACTCTCCAATAATCTCTGTTTTGGAAAATTATGGACATGGCTTAAGTCAAGCCAAGATTATGCTGAGCAGAAGTAACACAAGGGTGTACATTAGCATGCACTTTAGAGCAAAAGGAGCAGACCTGCACAAGATACTCCGGGCTGACATTCACATCACACAGATTCAGGGTGTTCTATTTAGATTAACCCTAGGCTGGTCCTGCGGCCTGAAAGGCTGCAGGAGGTGAAGTATTTTAGGAGTCTGGATGTCAGGGTTTGGTTAAGCCTTTTCCAGAAGAAAGCCCGTCATCATGGTCTGAAAAGGCTCCATGAAATTAATGAGTGTGTCATATATGGACATAACTGGGAAATTCACTCTTGAGCCCAGCTGAAGGGGTAATACCGCTGTGTTATCCATAGATAGGCAGTTCTAAAAAAAAAGTTACTTTCTTCTGAAGCCACAAGAAGTACTGATTCCTTTCACTAAAATTTTAACTAAGGCCCACAGAATGTAAGCCATAACATATTGCAATCAATTTTAAGAATTCATGAGGATCTGCAGTAATGGGCAGCAACTTTTTTGTCTGGGATGAGACCTGTGGTCTTTGCACACTCCTGCCTTCCTGCCACCTGACATTTGGGAGACATTACATTCAAGGGGTCTAAAAAGGCTGGCCAGGTTTACCAAACTCATCTGCGTTCCTCTGCCGTTATGTTTTTGTTGTGCTCCTGTTGAGGGAAGGGCTGTTGGAAAGCAGTGAAGTGATCCTGCATCCAGGCGAGGGTGCTGCAGGGCAGAAGACAGCAGTTCTAACCATGGTTTCCAGGGCGACTGCTGGAAGTGATTTCTAGGTGATCCAGCTGCGCAGTGTTTTCCTAAGCAAACAGTAGGATTCAGCTGGGAACATTCAACCTAAAGTCACTGAGCCATACTTCAGTGAGATAAAATGTTTGTGCTCACTGAGAACTGCTAGCAGAACACATTTGGATTAGTAGCTTGAAAAAACAGAAAATGCACAGGAATTATTATTATTATCATCATCATCATCATCATCATTATTTTCATTTACTTGTGCAGAATGCCTGAGAAGGAATTTACATAAAGAATTTGTGCTGATGTCTCCTTGGCTTTTTCTCTGTTAAGTCTAACTATTTCCAGGTGCTGGGGGATGTGAAGCAGTGCCAGAGCAGGGCCTTGTCCCAGAGCTCTCTAGCTGTAACAAGTAAGGGAATTCAGTCATCAAGTTCCTCTTACAGTGCCATCAAGGATGAAAACAGACCTTTTGGTCAGTAAAGTAACGTTTTTGATAGAGTTTCAGCCAAAATAAAATTTCTTTTTTTCAGATCTCTGCAAGAAGAGGCAGGCTTTGACCATCAGTTTACAACATGACAAAGCAACCAGAGATAACCTCAGAGTCTCTGGAAGTAGCACCAGACTGTAAATGTGAGCCATCAGCTAGAGCTGGCAGATACCCCTGGGGACACTACAGAGATTCCAGCCCTAAAACATGCAGCTTCTGCAGGTGGGATATCCCACCTTCCTATGAAGGCAGCAGGGTCTCGCACAGTCAGACTTAGCCTCAGCACCTACTGATGTCCACCCATTTTCAGTGTCACTCCTGTAATAGATATGAATTATTTTTGTGTACAGCTCTTTCAGTAGTTACCATAGAGTTACTCCATTTTACACATGGCAAAGAAGGTTAATGACCTCCTTCGGAATCTCACAAGCACTGTACCATAATGATGTCAGTCATTAAACCTCTAATGGTACGTTTGAAATATGGAGAGGCAAAAGCTCATCTCGCGTTCTCTTATGCTCCAAGCTGTCTTGTACATTTTCATATTTGCTGAACTCAGGAGAAGTCAAAGATGTTAAACTCCATATAGAAATAAGCCTGGCAGATCAGTGGTGTGTTTCATTTACTCTCTCGGCTCTGAAATTACCTGCATTTGTAGGGAAGATTATTGTGATGTCTAAAGAGTTGCCTGGCTGGCGAGCAAGGACGTGCTGGCTCCATTCTGCCCGGTCACTGGTTGGTTTCACACTTGCGGATGTGCCACTTTAGACTTTCGTGTCTTTATTTCTTCTGCCATGCACCTTCCTTAATGACTGCAGTTGAATGAATTTCAGCAGAGAGCTGTAGGATCAGGACAACGAGCTCCTGGTTTGCTGCTCTTGTACCAAAATTCCCTGCAGAGCCAGAGAGGCCATGAGTTAATGACCACTTGGAGTGTTTCAGGTACTGCAAATGTGTTGTGGTGTGGACACCTGGATATATCACCCATTTTGGCTTCCTTTTAACACTACTAAATACATAGCTAAGGTTTCCCTAAATTTTATGTCCAGTGACAGTTCAAATTATTACCTCAGCCACAGAAATTGAAAGCTGCTGAGGAATCAGCCCAGTGGGTTTCACACTTCTGTCAGACTGCTAAAGGTTTTGGGCTTATTGCAGTTTAAATTTTGAAATATTAAGAAAACCAAAACACAGATAACATACATTTTCACTGGAACATTTCCTTTCAGCTTTCAAATTTCAGAATCATGAAGAGGAAAATCTTAAGAACACATCCTATTTGTCACCATATGTGATGATATTTAAGTGGAAAAGTATTGTGATCTAATATTTAAAGTGAACCAGATTTGTTCATTTATTTTTCACATTCTGTGGTTTATTTCTTTTTAATTAAGTTTAAATAAAATTTGTGTATCCTCACTAGCTTTCACTTTCTGTGGTTGACAAAAGTAAACCATATATTTGTAAATTAAAAGCCCAAATATTTTTAACAGTAATGATTAAATCTACTCTTCTAAATTAACAGATTACACTAAAAAGAATGTTTTATTTAGTATAAATATTATTGCCACTATTATTTTAATAAATATTCAATTAATAAATTATTTTAAGCACACATTTCTTTGATCAGTTGGCATACTTGACTTTTTCCCTCAAACAATTCAAAAATCATTCTTGTAAGTACACAAAAACACACTTATTGTCCTGAATAGCTTTATTATTAACAATTGTTAGTTTAAAGTTTAAATTGATCACAAGTTTCTGAAAATTTGGGGATAAAACCTCAAAGTTCACTTATTTAAAGGGGGAGAAAGAAAAAAGAAAAAAGGTGGGTTGAGGTTTTTCTGTTTGTTTTGTTTTGGGTTTTTTTGGGGTTTTTTGGGTGGGGTTTTTTTTGCCTTTTTTTTTTTTTTTTGGGAAGTTATGAAAGAAAAGCTAAAGAACAGAAAGCATTCATAAGTAACAGGGATGAAACACTGACAATGACACTATTGAAAGACTCTTGCTAACAAGACCACTCCCCATACACAAATATGTTTTGTGGCTGGTTCCGTCCCCGCACCGGGCAGGAGCTGACCTCCGGCTAGCTCGGGTCAGCACAGCTACAGATGTTCCCAGTCCGGATGGGCACGCAGGTGATCTTTACCTGCTGGTCAGCTTCTCAGCAGTAGCTGGACCAAGTAGTGTTATGACAGCAGTGGCAGTAAGAAAAGGCTGGCTCTCAGCTTTGCAGGTTAAAAGGTGTTTATTCAGGCCCAGCTGTGGGAAGTCCGCAGCTGGTCCAAACCTCAGGCCACGGGCGCCAGCAAGCGAGAGAGGAGAGCAGAGCAGAGCTGAAGAGGATTTGAATCTCCCTCCTCCACCTTATAAGAAGGGGAGGGGTTCAGGGGGAGTTACAACAAGACAACAAATCAGGGGATTCAGGGGGTAACAAGGTGTGCCCAGCCCCAAGCCTCTGACCAACCACCTCCAGAGGAAAAGAATTCCCCCCAGGCTACCTGTCACCTGAAGCCCTCTCCCTGAGATTTCGCCATCTGGGAGGGATCCCCAAAGTGACAGGCGGGCTGTCCCAGAGAGGGGAGGGGCGGCAGAGGGGATGGACAAGGATGGGTGGGGGGTGGGATGATTGACACAAAACACCTTATTATACAGAAAACACAAAAGGGTTACAGAATTGGGGATACAGTGAAATGAACCATAACATAAACTTCTTATAAAAACCTAACAAAACACTTCTTGCATCGCCACAATGCTTTAAATGGCTTCTTGTTATTCCCGTTAGTTGTATATATCATTAGGAAAATAAAAAAGCCACAAATAAAGAAATTTTTTCAAACAGTTTTTTGGGGGGTTTTGTTGGGGTTTTTTACAAATGCCACTGATTTATGTTTTCAAATAATTTTTTTTCTTTCATATTATAATTTTTTAAAATGCTATATCACAGGCTAGCAGCTGGTTTTCTTAGGAAAACATTAATTTTTAAAACAACATAATAATAATTAAAAACAACAATAAAAGCTCAAAACTGTCAGAAAAACCTGGTAACATACCTGCTTTTCCCATTGTGATGATTCCTTTCCCAAATAGTTACATACTTTGTGGTTTTGTGATGATGATTTGAGAAGGAAAAAAAAAAAAAAGCTTGGAGAAAATTCCTTTAACACTCTTCATCACCATTATTCATTAGTTTTTACAAAGACTTCCATAACCGAATCTCTGTACACTCAAATGTTGGGTTGAAAAACTCTGCTGGTATTAACAAAAACTAAAACCAAAACCAAAACAAAACAAACAAAAAAGGAGCACTTGCTGTTTTGGGGTTTGTTGTCAGGTATTGTTAATATTTGATTTTAACTATTTGAATCTGGAAGTTATGTGGAAAGGGCATTATGGCGGCACAACGAGACCAGATAAATACACTGAGTAATACTTGAATAATCCTCTGACACATTTGATGATGTTCGGGGTTGGTTAGGTTTTGGGTGCTTTTCCTGTTTTTTTACATAAACCCTTTAGGAAATCCCATTAAGGAGAAAAGTAGAATGATCTGCTCTGAAACGTCAACTTTTTCTTTGGTGAAAAGCCTGTCTTGGGGGTCAAAAATGTACTCCAGCTCCCCTTTCACATGCCTTAGGACTCCTGTAGAATTATTAAATATTCTTTTCCATTTTCCCTTAGTAATCCATCATAGCAAGCATGTGCCACTGCATTGGTGTTGGTACTTATGCTGCATCTAAATCTGCAAAAACACAGTGGCAATTCACATTTTCGTTATGTGCATAACAGTGATGTAATCTTACTACTTAAATTTCACTTGGTTGAAACATCCCTGCCTTGGTTTGTTCCCTGAGCAGTGTAATCAGCAAAGTGGGGCCTTCTGTAAAGTAACTGATTAATTGATACAGTCAGAAATCTGCACCTTTCATAATGAACTGATAATTCCTTGAATGGGATGTGCCCTGTGCTTGTGAAATTTTCTGCAAGCATTTAACCAACACTGTGAGAATGAGTGGTGGGGTGTGTTGCTATTCTTCCTAATCCTTATATTTTTATTATCTATACATTTTTCAGCTACACCTGATGGTGCAGGAATGAGGCCAAAAGCTGGGGTTTTGTCAGCTTTTATTTTCCTTCCTTTCCACAACTTCTCTACTGCTAGCCAGTCTTCTAAGGTAGTTTTATCTGTGTTTTTCTTCTCCTCTGCTTTTGTAGGCATAATGCTGAATCAGTCTTACAATGGAATGAAAATGCATTTTTTTTCCACAAATTACCAGAGTGGTCAGGATTTTTGAGTACTTTCCTGATTAATAATATAGCTGATTTGACAGCAAAACTCCAACTATAGCATCCCTTGATCAGAAAGCAAAAAAATGTAAGCTCTTCAAGAAATATTACCGTGTGTTTCTTCCCCAAGGTTTTGTATTTTTTGCAGAGCTATGAGCTGGCTTTATTTTACAAGAGGGAAGTAACCCTGGCATTTCGAACAAAAATTTCTTACAACTTCATTTTTTTATGAATAGCTGAGTGTTTCAGACCCAATAGAGGAAAATCTGCTCTTTCTCTCTGAAGAAGAATGAATTCTTCTCTTGGGGTGTGAAATTAAGAATTCAGCGACTTGAGGACATGGGTCTGCAATTTGCAATTAATAACTTTTTGGTGAGTCACCATGGGTTTCATTTTATTCTTATAAAAATATGTGAGCTTTCAAAGATATTTTAATCTTCATTTGCCTTTTGGTGTATAGCTGTGTCTGAAGTTTATTGGTAAAGCTGTAACTGTAAATATTTGGCAACTGGCAATTTGCATTGCGTAAGTTAATTACTTTCACTGTGTCATTTACACTCAGTAATGAGATACTTTCTAAAACTAATTAGAGATCCTTGCTTAGTTGCAAAAATCTTTTTAAAGGCATTTATCATTCAACGTTCACTGCTTCTTCTATGTCATCCAGTATCAAAGAGGAGCCAAATCACCTCTTTCTGTCTCCTTTAGTTGAAACAGAACAATTTCCACCTTCTGTTCAGGGACTGGCTGTGTTACCCAGCTTCAAGCACATTGTTTAATCTTCACTTTCATTTGGTGACTATGAAGAGGTTTCAGCTAAAGAAAATTGTAGAAAGAAAAGCACATTCAATTGTTTTCCTTCATTGAACAACACCACGGAAGACACAACTCCTGTACACAGGGGTCAGTTTGCAAATGCAGCTCAGTCTGGTTTCAGAGAGCAGAAGGAAAGACCTCTAGTGCACCGTGTAATTACCCTAATTTACTTCCATTCCTTAATTAAGCCGGTGTCATTTCTCATAGCTTTTGCCATGTGGAAAGACATTTTTCTGCACAATCTCATCAGAGGAAGAGTAATTTCCTTTCTGTATGCATTTTGATGACAGGTACACTCTACATATTGGGATTTCTTCTTAGACTTGATAACTTCACATGCTTATGATGTGAGTCATTCTGTTGGATGTTTAATTAGAGGACATAAAGAGGGTTATTTACATTTAATTCTGTAGTTACTGTTTGGCCTTCTCAGTTTTATGCCAAACTTACAATACAACATCCATGCTGTCTGGTATTAATTTAACTTTTAGATAATTTATATAATTAATTTACTTTATAAGCCTCCCCATCTCATTTTATGACTTTGTTCTCAACCAAGCTGGCAAAATCTAGCTGCACTGGTAATGGGCTCAGCAAAAATAAAATACTTTGGAAGTTGTATCAGCGCTGCAAGGTGGCTGTGACAGGTGACACGTCTTGTCTGATGCTACTGAAGCTTAACTGCTTGCAAAGAAAGTGTTAACCATCAGTACAAAAGTGACTTCTAGGCTCGAATAATTACTATTCCTTGAAAAAGCTTAGGGGATGTATCCTAGACTTACTGAGCTGTATCCTTGGACCTGAGCTGGCATGGTCAGTCCTATGTTGCCACATTCCCTGGGCCTCCCAAAGTCTCATAGCTCTGGTCTAAAGAGAAATAGTGTCAGGACCATCATGGGCTGCTCCACCAGGCAACAGAAAGTCACACACAGTCAAGAGGAAGTCCAGGGAAATAGCTCATCCAATATTATGGCAAAAGAATTACCAACTCTATACCTTTTTGTCTTTTTCTCATTATTCAATTAGTGACATCCACGAGAACTTGTTGGTCTGCCTGTCCTTTCTTTCACAGAAAGGCTGGTGAGTTTGTTTATCAGGTACAGCTTTTTAATCACTGTTGTGACAAAGTCTCTTTTCCCTTTGTTCATTTGGTGCAGGGCAGCATCCAGACTTTGAGAGGACTGCAAAAGTAAATTTTTGGATAAAATTCTGAGGGCAGGTTCTGCCTTTTTATAGCAAACCTTCCTGTCTCACTCTTGCTTCCAACTCTCTGGTAGCTCATCCCACTGAAAATGTATTTTGGGCTTCATTACCCAGTGCAAAGGACAGTTTTTGTGCAGAAGGGGTGCACGGGATGATGGAGATGGTAACAGCACTTGTTTCACAGGGATTTCCAAGTATTTTCCGATTAGGTGCGGTACTTATGAACTCAGAGTATGTATCCTGCTGGAAGAACTCCAAACTGGTAAATCCTGGGTCTCTACTCCAGCAGACTCCCCAGCCGGTCCCAACATTGGCTTCCACGGTGGATGAGTCCAGCTGCAGAGCATCAGTCCTTTAGCAGAAAGGCTCAATGGAAACCAACACCTCAAACTCCCCTGTCTGATGGTCAGCCTCCCTCTTGAAACCCTCTGCAGACTTTTGTGAATGTCAGAAGGAGAGCAAGGGAGGGAGGAGACCTGGCCAGGAGGCTCCAGTAATCAGCAATGTTTTCACATTGCTGCAAAGGGAACTCTCACCACAATATCCACACAAGCCATTTTTCAGTAAAAACTGCCTGATTTTATGGCTAGCAAGCAGCGTGGTACATGGAACTCTGAACAACGGAGGTAAATAGTAAAAATAATAATCACTTACCCAGACAGAAAACAGCAAGTTGGTTGAGTTGCCAAGCGACTGAGGTGTTCGTGTTGAGAGGAAATAGTGAGTTTATGTCCCTCAGCCGATTCAGAATACAATTGTAGAATACAGTAGAATTAGGTCAGAAGCTGTGGGATGGATGGAGTTACAACTGCTGCTTTTTCAGTAACTTTACTGAGAACATGTGTCTAAAGTCTTGGTTCATGGAGTTCAAATGCTGCGCTAGGTAAATTAATTTAATATACTGCATTAAATATTATGCATTGACTTAGACAGGGAAAGAGGAAATTGACTGACCTCATATTCTAAAAATTAAACCACTGGAGTTGGGTAGAAAAGAGTGTGCTCCTGATCCTCGATTCACAGGTTTATTATTTCTTCATTATTTTAGTGAAGCAATGGCTTGTGGTGTAGAACACATTTTGGCAGAGCCCCGTGATGAACAACAGAGCAGGGTGGTGAAGTCCCATCAGGACTGATGACATCAAGGGGCCCCACACAATCCAAGCAGCAGGACTGCCCTGGGCAGGCAAACTCCTGGAAATGCCTTTGGGTGGGAGTCAGAGAAGCCCCCTCTGCCACTGGCTCCCATGAACAAACACCCAAAGAGAGACAATGACTTTGAAGGTCTCATTCTTACAGCAGGCTTCCACAGCACTGACCTCTGGTGTTCCATAGCAGAGACTTGCCTAACTGGCTGCCTGGAAAAGCAGCAGGCCATGCAAACTGAGAAGCTGGAAGGATGATACAAACTGAATTTCCTGAGAGGTTCTAGGTGCCATCCAGCGAAGACCAACAAGATCCTCTGTGAGAGAGACTGAACAGCAAAGTAAGGGACTAAGGAGCTGCTGTTGGAAGATCCTTTTGTGAGGGATGAACTTCTGCCTCCTGCAAATGAGAAGGGTAAGTTCTGATGATAAAGAGGTGAGTCCAAAGTGGGAAGGTTGCCAGGTGAAATTAAATAAGGGATTTTGAGAAAGCAGAAGTGGAGTATTTCAGCTCCAAGTAATGATCAACTACTGCAAGTGTTTCCTGAGTTGGATTTTCAGTACATTTAGGTCCAGAACACTGTCCATTGTCTCAGGCAAGAGCTTTTACTGCTCCCAGCATGTTGCTGCAAGGACTCTGTTTCTCTCTTGAGGAAAGAAAATGGGCAGGCAGGAATGCAGTATTTCTGACAAACTCTTGTTGTATAATCAAAGAATTTCAAAAAGACTGGTTTTTCAATTGAAAGATATGACAGTATTTTTCTAAGCAAAATATAGATTTAAAGTAAATATATGTTTTCTGAATCTCTTGGGGAAAAAAAAATCTCTCTTCTTGTCCCTGCTCTGCAGTATTAAATATCAGTGGAAAACCTAAAAAATCAGCACTTAGCTGTTTCTGTGAAGAAATTTTTCCCAAGGGACGCAGAAGGAAATTCTTTCTACTCAACTAAATGTATGAAGTTTGAACATATACAAATTATTCCTGAGAGGTACTTTTGTGTTTTACGAAGGGAATCAATTTCTGTAATGTTTTGACAGCAGCTATTACTTATTAATATATTTTAAAAGGTACTTGAGGGGAATTAGCTGCACTGACTGCAGAGGAAAAAATATCTGTAGCTCAAGATGGGGAGGATTGCAGGTTGTCCAAGTATTCGTTACTTTGAATAGACTTGGGCTCAGTCTTTTTTAACTGCTGCTAATGGAAATTTAGATTGGCAGTTGTGTGAAATGAATCCATCTTTTCAAAGTAATCAATTGGCCTTCTTTCTGCAATGTACAAGCTCTGGTAATTGTTTCTTGTCACAACTCAATCTGCAGCAGGGATATTCAGGAAACAGACAAAATGGGCTCTCAGACAGGAAGAACTGGGGGTATTGTAACTACAATGGCAAAACAAACCCCAAACAGCAACAACGAAGTTTTGCCATGCCCAAGCACCCAACACTTACTGGGACGCAGGGGCTGCAGCCCGGCTGGGGCCTCATAGACTGGTGTTCCCCCAAAACATCTCTGTCCTGCAGAAAACGTCCCCACACAGCCCTTGCCCTGCCGTGGTGTCACGACTTTTTCAGCATCAAGCTAAAATGTCCCCAGGGGTGGCCCCACAGCAGCTGAAGCTGCAGCCAGCTGAAGGGCGTCTGTCCATCCCCAGCGTCCCAGCCCTTTCCAGAGTCACTCCTGGCACCAGGTGTGACGCTGCTGATCTCCAGCCGTGGGAGGTACCAGCGAAAGCAGGACAGAAGATGCCTGAGTTCCTCCATGCTGCAGCTCCAGGGACTCACGAGCCCACAGCGCCGTTTGGTGCAAAGCCACTCAACCAGGTCACGCAAGCCAAAAGCACAAATCCTCACGTATGTGCATCTTTCAGTCTGTTTCCCTTGAGTGCTGCGTCTCTCTCTCTCTCTCTCTCTCTCTCTCTGTCTCGGAGCCCCAGCTCTGTTTTTGCCTTGGCTAGCTTGACAGAGAAACCACAGCTGGAAGGATTTTTTTTCCTCAGGGTCCCAAAGATCCCAGAGAGGCTGCAAACGTTTTCCTTTAGAGAGAGCAGGCCCCCGTCGATGGCAAAGGAAAGAGTCTGCACTTGATTTGGGGAGGAATCCGAGCTTTATGCAGTCTGTGGTCCTGCCTCCGCAGGGTCCCCATCTCCCAAGCCAAAAGTAAATTCCCTCTGGTGTCCTGGCTTTTATCCAGGGGGAAGGGGCTAGAGGCAGGGACAAGCCACTACCCAATCAGGGATAAGGTGGGAGTGGAACAGAGTTGGATTACACTCCAGCGTGGGAGAATGGGCGGCGAAAAGGAGCAGGGATAAACCTCGGGATGATACATTTTCCAGGGGAACAGGGGAGTACAGAAGAAAACATTACAAAACCCAATATAAAAATGAAATACAGTATAAACCCAAATAATGCACAACAACACTTGAGGAACTCTCAGTTTTATAAATCTCTTCTCCCTCTTTGGGCAATTATAAATATAATTCTTCCTTCAGTCTTTCAAAATCCTGCCAAACAGAGCTTTTTTCACTCTGTCTTGGTTCTTCCTCCTACAACCATCTCCACTTGCTTTTCTCCATTATTCTTTTGTCATCTCAGACAAGATTAAGGGTACTGGTGGGCCTGGAGTATTGAAATAAATGGCTTCTTTTATTGTCCCATTTTAAGCATCATTTTGGATTTTAATCACTTGGGTTTTGACTCTCAGCCCCCTCTGACAAAAATCCCTCCTGGATATATACAGTGAGATTTGCGTGAAGCTGCAAGTCACTTCAGTGCTGTTTACCACTTCTCATCACAAACTAAGAAATAACCTTAAAAATCACCCGAGAAATATTTTTCTGTTGCTGTGATGAATGCTCGGTGTTTCTCTGTATAAAATCAGACTCAGTGTGAATGCCAAGATATATATATTTTAATTGATTGATTGACTGATTGACTGATTGATTATTTATTTTTAAGGGAGGAAAGATTCTGCTTGTGCAGGAAAGTTGCATTCAAGGACCTCCAGTGGTCTCTACCAACCTTGCCCATTTTGTGTGGTTTCATGAAAATGAAAGTTATGACATTATATTTTAGAAAATTAGGGAGAAGAACCCGGTCAAAATTTTTCCGAAAAGTTAACAGAGAAAGAGGCAGGGTTATTCCTGGTCATGGAACCATTCTGGTTTTTTGTTGTTGTTGTGGTTTGTTGTTGTTGTTGTTAGACCCCATTTTCTTTACCCTTCATGGCCATCCTGGAATATGGTGTTCCTACATCATAAACAAGCCCTTTGCAGCTCCTAGCTGATCTGCTACCCTGGCCTTAATTTCTGTTTCCCAGGAATGAACTTACCAGCTGTACTCATGTGAGTCTCAGCAGAACATTTGCTTCTCAAGAGCTCTTAAGCAAAAAAAAAAAAAAAAAAAAAAAAAAAAAAAAAAATCACTCTTGTGTGTGCAGAAAATGAGGCTGACAAGCATGAAGCAGAGTCAGGGATCTGACATGAGAGCTCCTGAGCCACAGGATTCCATGATTGCTGTTCCCAGCTTCTTTGCTCATATTTCACAGCCAGGTTCTGGACAGGGGCTCCTGATAGGGAAAGAGGGATGTCTCAGCCTCGGCCACAGCAGTTCAGGGTCAACAGTGGGATCAAAAAGCAAACAAAACAAAACCAAATACACACAAGTAAACACAGAGAACCAAAAATCCTTTCTTCATTTGAACTGATTTTCCAGGCGCAAGCTGTTACGCGGAGTTTTGTCAGACAAGGGAATGTCTCCTGCACAGGGCTGAGTCAAGGCTCTGCTGCTAAACCACCCATTAGCACATTGCACTGACTCAACATCAGCTACAGGTATTTCTCCTGTTCCAAGGGAGCTGGTGCTGATGCTGTTTACAGCGTTATTCACCAGCTCTGGGTAGTTCGTTCAGCTCTCCAGTAGAGCTGGACACATAATGGACCTCAGGCACTCCCCAAGGGAGCAAAGATCATAAGGGAGTTCATGAGGGATGTGTTGGATGTGCCATTGCTCTGAGGGTCCACGTGGTGCACATGCCATTGCTACCATCTCTCCTAAAGCAAGAGGCCCCTAAATAAACAAGTGCCCAACATGGCACAGCGTCTACAAAGTGTTGGGAGTCTTTGCTGTCATTGCTGTCCTTTGCTATCCCAGCTGCTCCTATGAGGCTTCTCCTCCCCCACCTTGCTGGTCTTGCCTGGGGTCACACCTGAGAGAGAAGCCAGAGCTGGACCCTTGGCGGTAGTAACCCCTTTCCTGTGCTTCCCATATTTTTTCTTGGTGTTTCTCTAATTTTCTATTTCTATTGTCTTTCATGGGGAAAAAAAAAAAAAAAAAAAAAAAAAAAAAATTGTATTATCGTTTTGGATTCCCAACACATTACATCATTTGTGTCTTAATCTCACTTTCACATATATTTAGAACTGAATTTCTTTCTACAATTGTGGATTAAGGCAAAACTTGCCTCTTCTTACCTTAAGCCTATCAGAACATCCTACTTAGCTACTTCCCAGGTTAAAGTCATTGTTCCATAAATGCTAGAAAATTCATTACAAAGATCACTCTTGCCTAAGAGTCAGATATCTGTTGACATGAAGTTTACAACAGATGTCATTCTTTATATCTACAGGGCTGTGTTGTAGTGGTTCCACATCCTGCCCCAAAATCCTTAATTCCTTAACTGGGGTTTGAATTTTGGATTGCTGTACGTCTGTGCATGTGTTTGTGCATCTGCAGGAAGGGATGTGGTAGGATAACAAGATGTTGCAGAGGCTTTATTAGAAAGGTGTTCAACAAAAACCCAAAGCAACAAACTGTCATAGCTAATGTCTTACAGTCTCTAGTCAAAATTGCCTCTATTAGAGTAAAATACTGGGACATAAGAGCTGTGAAATAGCAATATTTTTAAATTAGAGTACTAGTTTAAAAACAAAAGAAATAGCACTAATTTTTTTAGTTTCAAAAGTATACTCTACCTAAATTGAAAAATGACAATTTTTATTTTCCCCTTGTGGTGCTAAATGTGATTTAAAAATTTTAAAAGCTACATTGGAAAGCCAAGACTTAAACGTCTTTTAATTATATGTTGATGTTAAATAAAGAAATTCTTCTTTTGATCCACTTTTGATCCATCTATAATGCCTAGTCATGAACTTAAGGAATTTGCCAGTCCATTTTATAACAATTTCATACCTTTATAACAATTTCAGACCACAATCCCAACTTTGTGTTTTAGTTCTGAAAATTAGCTTATTTTAACTGAACCATGCAGCAACTGGCTTTTGACTCTGATGGAACTTGTTTTGTATACTATTTTGTTTGAACAAATGAAACACTGGAAGAGTTGTTGAGCTGTTCTTATGTCTCATACTAAATAAATAAAAATACATCTATTTCATGAGGCCAGGTTGTATAAAAAGGCAGATGACGAAAATTACAAGGTGGTTAAAACTCTGATATTCTTGAAGCCATAAGCCCCAAGTCTGTCTCCTCTTGCATGGGAAGAAATTAAAGAGAAAGCAAACCAACTACTACTGAGAAAGTCTGCCTTATTTCTGGCTGCACAAAGCAGCTCAGCTTCTTGGTGCACCCAGCCCATGCATCAGCTGCTGAAGCATGAATTTGTTTCACTCCTCGAATGAAGCTGAATCACTTTGGGAAAGCAGTGAACCCACACACGTTTATGGTGTCAAACATGTTTTATATTCATGTCTATTGGTGGAACTTGTGCTGCCTGGTTAGGCAGCATATCCTTGGGTAAGGTTGATTCTGTTTCTGGTTTGACAAAGTTATTTCTAGGGCATTTTTCTTCTTCTTCTTCTTCAATTATTTTCAGCTGCCATTTTTATTTCTGTGGTTGTTTGGTGAATTATGAAAAGGAAAGGATAACAATCAGCCTAGGCATAAATGGCAGCAAAGCCTCATTCAGCTGCAGTAATATCAAAGTTTCAAGTGAATCCGCAGTACTGCAGCATGGATGAACAGAAATGCCTCCTGGTGACTGATCAGGGCTCCAGCTGTGTAAACAGCGGCCCTATGTGAGAGCACAAAAGGCAAAGATCCGCAGCTGGGATAAGAAAAATTTACTGGGAACAGCAACAATATTGAGAACAGAAGGAATAAGACAAGGAAATTATTTACAGAGAAAACTCACCCAAAATTCTGCCGTCTCGGAGCCGTGGAGCGCTCCCTGAGCCGCCTGGAACTCGGCCCCGAGCAGGGAGCTCGGCCCCAGCAGCTCCCGAGCAAAGGCGGCCGCTCCAGCCTCGGGCAGCCGCAGCTCGCCCAAGACCGCCTGTTCCACTTCTATCAAAAAACTGTTTTCCACATTGACCGTGTAGAATGAAAGAGAATGAAAATAATATAATCAAATAAACATAACATTTAGGAAAAAAATATGCAAAAGAAAATGAGGTAATGCCACAAACTGGAAATAATAATTTGGTTTGTTTCACACTTTATAGAATTCCCCACTGGCAGTAACCATCTATTGATTCACTTTAGGAGATTGCGGCAGAAGCACAGTCCAGCAACGAGGGCGCTTGCCTGAAGGCAAATGGCTATTAGTCCTTATTTTCTGTGTGCAGAATAGGGAACAGGAGGATAACGTAACTTGTAAAGAACTTTATGACAATAAACACCAGAATGACCGGCCCAGGTGTTGTGGTGGTGGTAGTAAATCAAGAACCACTTAATGAGGAAAGCCAAAGCTAACCAAGGTATTTTCAGCTAAATGCAGTTTGCACAAAAGGGTGATAAATGAAAACAAAATTCACACTGCTTACTTTTTTTTTTTTTTTTTTTTTTCCTCCCAATACTCCTTGGGGAAATTTTTTAAAAATATTTCAGGATAATGAATTCAGGTTGATTCAGGATGGTTCCTGTGGTTGGGGTACTCTGCTGAAATCTTTGGCAAGAAAAATTTATACATTCTTCTGGTAGATGGAATAAAAAGAAATACTAAAACTCAGCTGGTAAGACCAGGATCTCCTTTCTGGCAGTCTCTGAAGCAGAGACAAATAGGTTCATCCCAAGCACGGTTTTCACTCGGTGGATCACAAGTCCCATGTGGTTGGTGGACATCCATCAAGTCAGTCGCTGGAGAGCGTGAGATGACTCCCGGGAGCAGATGAGGTACCTGTTTTAGGATGGAATTAAATGTTCCTGCAGCTTCCGTGCCTGCTATCTGGGTTGTGGGTGGCTCTACAGGCAGATCCGCCAGTCTTTGTCTCTCCAGGGAGACTCTCAGGCTACAAGGAGCGGCCCTAAATTCCTTTCTGAAGGGTGCAGCCGAAAGCTTTGCTGAGCAGAGGCTACCCAGCAAGTGCAGTCTGACTGCAGGATCCAGCAGAAGTGAGGTAGGAGGTGACCTGGGCATGAGTTAATTGAACAACAGCACTTCCTAGCACTTACTACCTCAATCCCTTAATTCAGGGATTAAGGATTCAGCCTGTGTCACTGAGGAGAAACTCATTAATCAGCCCTGTTCTTAGTACTGGGGGTCTTCCCACAGCACCTGTGGGACCTTGCCAGGAGTGGAGGCTGAACCTTCACAGACTAAGAAGAGCCTTTATCCTGTGAAATTTAAAATTGTGTTCAAATAAAGAAGGAAGCCTATAGGAATCTCCTCTACCAAGCCCCCTGAAATTTTTGTTAGAGCTGTATTCATGTTTATAGCTAAAGGGCAGAGGGCTAATAGCCCCACAAAATCAAACATTCTATTAGAGACTTCATGTTTATCTAAGTGCTTTTTATTGCCTGAACTGATATAGAAATAAAGCAATTCAAATGCATCACAGAGACTTTTTTTTCCCTCATGTGATAGTTGAGGAACTGAGACAGGGTGACAACGCAGAACTTTGATGGGAAAAAAGATGTGAAAAGACTTCTCTCCTGTCTTTTCTATCCAATTGCACAAAGAAAACACTACAGTTTTTCGTTTCCTGCAAATATTCTTCCTAATTACAGAAGACTAAGCATATTTAAGGACCTTTTTTAGAAATGCAAAGATAAGAGATTTTAAATTAATTAATGCAGTATACCATTAATCAAGTCTTCTCAAAAAGCTTTAATTTAACTAGAAAAGTGTATTAGATTTTTTTTTTTAATTAAGAAATTTATTTCAAATGTTTTTAATAGATGGGAATATTGCCCACAAAAGAATTAGATCTTGAGCAATCTTTAACTATGGAGGTTTGCCTCAACTCACAGGACATGAATTTAAATTACTTTACAGAATATCCATGAGGCTGATGTTTCAAGTACAAGTCAGAGATATTTTAATGAGAACTTGTGCTAAATTTCCTTAAATACCTAAATCTTTGTTAAATGTTCATAGCTACAGTCCTTATGTTTTCACTGCAATTTATTCCCTGGAAAAAAATGAGAAAAGCAGAGAAGCACAGGCCAACCTGCAGCTCCTGAAAATCAAGTGTGTTCTACACATGTTGAATTATAGAGCTGGGATACTGCTAAATAGTAAAAAAATTAATCACAAAGAATGTTTTTAACCCTTATCATCACAATGCTTGTTGTGAAAACAGGGAAAAAAAAAAAAAAAATAAAGGGTCACATAGTCTGATGAATGTGTTATCCTGGCGAGTACACAGTAAATGGGCTTCTGTGTGTGTGTGAGAGTGAAATAGCTGTAAATTTTCATTGTGATTCCTAACTACAAATTTCTGTTTGTTTTTGTTGTTGTTTGCTTGTTTGTTTGAATTTTAATACTTCACTGGACAATGCCAAACCTGCTGTGTCTGCTTTGTCTGCAAGAAGATGAAGGAACAGATTGAGTGGTTTGTCTGTGATAAACCCATCACTGCAGAGCCTCTGATCTAACTCACAGCAAACCACCAGATGCAAGGAAAGGCAGCTTGACATGCAAACTCACAGAGATGTAAATCAGCCTCTTCCAAGATCTCAGCCAAAACATTAGGGAAATAAACCTAAACAGCTGAAGCCATAAATATAATAAATGTTGTCCTGCAGAGCACAACAACAGGAGCACTCCGCAGTAGCCTTTCTCACCACTTCTGCAGAGGATGAGTTGCTCTGTGCTTGACTCTCACCATCTGGGATGGGCAGCACTTTGAAGCACAGTTCTCCATTCTGCATGTTAGAGGGATCTTTGGTTCAGGGACTTCAATTTGCAGTAGTCTTTGCTAAATAACATTTGATGGAGAGGGATAATTCTTCTGATGGAAACCATTAGTGATGGCCCACTGAGATTCAAGCAGAAGAAAAGTCAATTTCACTGTTTTCGTGGCATTGATGTCTGCTGTTTAATTTTAAACGCACCCTTCTGTTTGTAATAAACCTACTGATTTCCCAAGGTGAGCACTCAGTGCTGCCTTCCCCAGTTATCTCACTTAGGAGATGGCTACAAGGGCTCTTGTGCTCTTGCTGCTTACCACTGCTACCATGTCCCTGACAAAACATGTTACAGCTATTCTTCCATTCTTCTAGGGGGAAAAAGTTACATACAGAAAGAGCAATTTTTGTTCAATTATAACTTTGGGAGTATTTTTTCACCATTTGTGGTTCATTGTAGCCATAATTCACTGTTACTGACAAAAATGCAAAATTCCAAAATAAATTTGACATGCTGCAGTTCTCTGTAATGGCTAGAAGCTCTCCCTCCTTTTTACATGTGCTTCTGCAGTGTCCCATTTTTTTTAATTTGAAAAAAAGGCATCTTTTCTGCAATGCGAATACAGATATGTCCCACATCCTTGCAGCAAATTATCAGCAGCTAAACATCGTGGTTATGAATGATTCCAGCTTGCCCTTGCCCTGGTATTTCTCACTTCTAGAACAAATTTGGAACAAATATGGAACAAATTGTGTGTTATAAATTCAGTCATATTTATTGGTAAACCTCTGTCCCCCTCTGTGAAAATGGCATCTTAAGCATTTCATTCTCAGAGAATGGTAAATAACAGTTGGGGGGTAGGTTAGTTCCATTTTTTCGTCTTAAAGAATTTTTTCCCCATAAGCTGCTAAGAGACTAAGTACTGGTGCTTAGATGCTGCTTGACCAACACAAAAGCCATGGCCAAGGGAGGGGAGAGACACACGAGTTTTGGGGAAGGGAAAAGGACAGGGCTGGGGGAGCTGGGGGTTTCTTCTTGCTCTGGGCATCGGAGGGGACGGTCAGGCTGCTGCTTGCTGCGGGAGGAGTCCACTGTCAACAGAAAGTCCAGTCCTGGGAGATCTGCCATCATCTGCTCGTGTGCCAGGAATTCTGAAGCCCCTCCACCTGCCCTGCTGGAGCTGGGCCAGCCCAGTCTGGCTGTCGCAGCTCCTTCTGCACTGCTCACTTTGCCGAGACACCCCCCTGCCTGCTGGGACATCCTGCCGTTCCAGCCACCAGCCTGGGAGTTTTCTACCGTTCCAGCTTGGTACTCTTAGAGCCCCCAAGAGATCAGGACTGCCCCGGGCTTTGTGAAACAAAGGTCTCTGTTCTGTTTATTATTAATGCTGTAGCTGTTGTTGTTTGTTTGTCTTGTTATACTTACTAATAAAGAACAGTTATTCCTTTCCCCATAGCTCTTGCCTGAAAAGCCTGTTTCATCTTCTAAATCATAATAACTTGGAGGGAGGGGACTGGAATTCCCCATTCCTAGAGAGTCCCTGCCCTTCCCTAGCAGATACCTGTCTTTCAAACCAAGAGAATAACCATCTTTTATTTTTTTTTAAAGCACAAGTATTCTGAATCCTACACATAACAGCTGTTTCTGTTCCTGTGTTTTGATGGAGGTTTATGTCCCATATTAAGTGATCATCTGTCATTGCTGAGAACTTCAGACACAGCAAGAAAGTTGGTGTCCAGAAATACAAGATAAAGGGAAAATAATATTTTTCTTGGACATGCTGTGTATCTCGGAAATCAATACTGGCCAGAACAGGGAAAAAGGGGAGAGGAGAAAGAAGAAAAAGGATTATCACATATGAACAATTATCACATATTTTTACTACTTTATTAACTTTTGGCTAGGTAGCAGAAAAACACAAAATAAAGCACTGTTCATTTTCCCATCTGTCCTAGGTTACAATGTAAGATGTGCCCAAAGTATGTGTTCTATCACCATCTCCATGAGCTGTTGAAACTAGGCTGGGCAGTGTTTCCCTTGCCCCCTCCCTCCAGACTATCTTCTGTTAATGGCCCATCAATGCCCTGCTGCATGGCTCATGGATAACTCCCTCCAGGAGCTATCTCTGGTTAATGGGCAATCAAGGACACATTGCAGGACTCATAGAATGGCATCAGCCCATTGTGAGATGCTCCGCCCAGGGGGAGGAGCCAAGCATTCCCACCTGGATATAATCTGGGATTTGGGACAGCACAGGCAGCCTTACCCACTGGATTGCCAGAGGTCAAGAGCTACCAGACCTTTCTACAGGATCACTACTTCAACAAGACCACTTCATCTGGACTGCTACCCACCATGGTTCAGATTGTATTCTGACTCTGTCAGTGATCTTTTATACTCTTGCATTTGTTTTATTTTATTTTATTTATTTTATTTTGTTTTTACTCTTTTTTTTTTTTCCTCTCCTATTAAATTGTTTTTCTGACTTGAGTCTCTTGCTGGTTTTGCTTTCAAGCCAACACACCATCCTGGAAGAGATTTTTTTTTGTTTGTTTCTTCTGGAAATAGAGGATATAGTGTATAGCTGGTTTCATTTCTTATAGGGTACTTTACTCTTACTTGTGAAAAAGCACAGAGGGCTGCTGCAGCTAACTTGTCTGGGATGTTGAGAGTAGGAACAGGGAAACCACACAGCTGACAAGAGTGGAAACAAATGGGCTGTGGCTGTGTGGGTTTTTTTGTATCACGTGCTGTTGTTTGCATCATGGAAGTTACCCAATAAAAGCACTGAATGCTCCTTAAAACAGGGAAGATTTTGCTCTTCCTTGTTGGGTTTGTTCTCTGTGATTTAGGTGGTTTTAGAGTCTTTTCTTGCCCTCTGCAAAGCTCTGTGCCAAACTGATGAAAGAGACGGAGTCTTTGAGCTCTGATTTTTTAAGGTTACATGTTTTTGTTTATTGTTTCTTATCTTACAATTTTCTCAGTCTAACAAGATGTTTGCCGCGGCTCGGACATCTGATGACTCTTCCTCAATTAAGCTGTTGTTATCTTTTATACCAATTGCTACATATTTTTTATTTACCATTTCTTACTAATGTCTATTACTAATACTAAAAAGGTCATCTCTACTTTGACTTAATTTTCACAAACTACTTTGTGCCCACGTCACTGCTGAAATGGAGTGAGGGAAGAAGAAAGAAAGAGGACAATGCCCCAAATTCTCAATCTTGCCCCTATTCCCTTCAATGCTAGAAACCTAAAATTACTGTTTTTTCCCTTTGTGATAAGCTATACTTACTGTTTTTCACACTTTTGTGGCCTGTAAACCCTCTTGCAGTGCCGGAAGTTTTTCCCATAGGACTGAGATCAAAGCCAGTGTCTCTCTGAGCTCTGGGCTGGGGTCCCAGACACCCCTGTCCAGGTCTCTGACCCTCCAGGGCAACCAAAGGAATGCCCTGGACTCCATCATCTCCCCCTCCCCTGTTTGAACCAAGAACACCTCCTTGGCCACTCTCTCCATGGCTTGCCATATACATAGAAACAAACACGGCAAAATTATGAGAAGGATTACAAGCTTTACTAAAATATATATAAACTATTTTTAACATTTCTTTTTACAACGGTGAAAGGTCAAACAAATTGAACAAACTATCTATCTATGACTTAGTTACTTCTCTAAGTTTGTTTACACTCTCTTGTAATTGCTTGATGTTCTCATGAATGGATTTGGAATGATCTGACAAATTCATGCAGCATATTTTTTTCAATTCTTTACACTTAAGCTTATGGGTCAGCAAAAGATAATCAATTGCTGCTCTGTTTTGGAGACTTGCTCGTCTTACACTGTTAATGTTTAATAACATGTTACTCAGTGCAAGAGAGATGGCTCGGGCATGTTGCTCAGCCAACAACTTACATGATCTAATTGTGTCAAGGCTGCTCTTGATGCTGTTTGTGGTGAAAAAATTGCAACTGCAATTCTCCGAGCTTTGCTCTATGTGTGAACATCATCATCACAATTTGGATCATACATTTGAACAGATCTTTTCCTTTTATGTTTTATGTTGGTGTTAGCAATGAAAGCATTCCAATGCTTCATGGACTACTTGCTTGTGGCATTTGCGGGGATTGCGGGCTGAATTTTGTCTCTACCAATGAAAAAATTCTTTTTTGGCAACTGAGCTGGAAAATGATTGGATATTTTTTCTAGCATTTTAGTGTAACTACACTAAGACGATGAATTTTTTGTAAAAATTGAGGTTTGGAGTGACGTCTATAGTTTATTTTGTACCACTCTAGGAAAGGCTGAATTTTACACAAAATTGCATTTGGACTGATCTAAGTATTTTCAGTTTTGGGGGTTTAAAAGGAGCTACAGGAAGGAATTTTGGTCTAAACATCTCATTGGTCTACTGGATTTACTATGGACTTGAAATTACTGGAGGGATGTTTCTGGAATCGGCTATTTGCTCACTGGTAACTTTACTAAACATGTTGAGAAAGGTTTCCTTGGCTTTGAGTGTGTCAGGCAGATGGTATCCAAACCTGATGCATTGGCTAGAGTTTCCCAAACATTCTCTTTTGGTTGGGCTACGGGCAAAACTGCTGCACTGCTCAAGGCAACTAAGGAGAGAATGAGGCACAAGGATAGTTCTTTGTTTTCAATGGCTTTTTTCTTATGGGAATTCTTAAAAATGCAACACTACTTAAGCCTTAAGGAAAACTCAAGTCTCAGAGTCTCTTTTTGCACGTAGAACGAAGGGATGTCTGCTGTCTTGACACTGGCTTACGTCTGCGTGCCCACTTCTCTTCTTCTGGTCGTCGGGTCTGCTTCTGCTTGCGTCTGGACTCGGTACGGTTTTATGTGCCTTGCTGCCAGCTGTTTTGGCTTAATTGCTGTGAAGACACAAGCATACCCCTCGCCCAAGTTATTAGTTTGAATGGCCTTTCAATTTGCTTTGTTTCTGGGTTCCTGACTAAAACTAAAGGAATTTTTTTTTCAGTTTCGCTTTTGTGCTGTTTGAAAAAATGCATGATGGCTGGTGGGAGTTGGCTCTGCAAAAAAGCCATTTAGAAAATTCAACACATACAAGGCTTTATTCAAGCGCATGTATGGTGTTGCATTTGTTTCTCCTCTTTTTTGTCTGTCCAAAAGGGATTTTAATGTTTGATGTGTCTTTTAATGATTGCTTGACTTGTTGGAGAGTGTGGGATACTAAAGGTATGATGGACACCACACCTCTTCAAGAATTTGTCAAGCACTTTCCTTATGTATGTTGGTCTATTATTTGTTTTGATTTCTTGCGGCACGCCTAAAGATGCAAATGCCTGCAAGAAATGTCGACAAGCGTGTTTGTGCTGTCTTACTTGTGTGCAATGATGCAAAGACCTGCACCTGAAAATGTGTCAACTAAAACATGAACATTTTGAGTTTCCCAAAAGAAATGAATGTGCCTTGATGTGAAAGGCAAAGTACTTACATTTTCTGTGTTTACAACAATTTTCTTATGCACTGCAAGTAGGAATACCGCTCCTTGGACAAACATTTAGTGAACTTGCAAGCTCTGCAAGTTCTGGACAGTCTCTCTTGAAGTGCCCTGCTACTACATTGGTAACACTGGTTTTTTTTGAAAACTTGCAAATGCTTTTTTGACAGCTTTTCTACTTGGTCTCTTAAAATTGTTGCAATGTGCTGTGGTGTCCCTACCTTGCTGCATGCCTCTAAAATTTTTGCTGTGGTGGGTTGGCCTGGCATTGCGTTGATGACGCGTTTGCATTCTGGGTTGGCATTTGCAAATGCAAGACACTGAATTAAATGTGACTTCACTGCTTCATTAGTGACTTGCCTGTCCACTGCTTGCGTGAGACGATCAACGAATGAAGTGAAGGATTTTGAAGGACTTTGCTTTACATCTGTGAAAATACTTTCTGTGACTCTGCTGGTGGAATTTGCACTATGGCTTTTCTGGCTGCCTTTTTGATGTCTGCTAACATTTTTCGAGGAAAAAGCCTGGCTTGACGTGCTGGACTGTTAAGTGGAGGATCACCAGCCAATTGTGGCACGGTGAAAGCTGCATTTGGCCTTCTCTGGTACTTAACTCTGATTCCATTAAGAATTTTTCTCTATTTTGCTTTTTAGATGATGAATTGTGAGTTGCTCAGGATCATTGAAGCAAGGGATTGGAGGTACTATGGTGTTACCCTAGTTTTTCTGAGCTTCCTTCTTAGCCTTCTTGAAATTCATAATGGAGTCAGATCTTTTAGCTACTGTACAATATTAGGAGCAGTTTTTCTACCTTTCCCATAGATGTAACATAAAAAAACCCTTTGTTTCTCATTCTTTGTCCTTTGTTTGCATATTTCTAACCTGAAAAACAACTGTAACTGACAGTGGGTCTGGCCATGAGGATGAGGGGTGGAAACCAAAAAGCCAATCTTCTGTCCAGATCCACAAATGTATAAAAAAGTAAAGATAAACAAAGAGGGGCCTTCCTTCGCTCTCCGCTCGCTGAGGAGAAGCTGGAAGAACCTTCTACCTGCGAATTATTTATGTCTGCACGTTATTGCTTTGTGTCTCTCGGCAACAATATGGTGTTAAATTATAAATATTACAATGTCTCTTTTAAAAGTGTTTGAAGTACGGAGACTCTAATCCATTATTACGAACAGCTTTCATCAGATCTCTGACGACTTCATGATCTAATTTCTCTTATTTTGGGTTTGCATCCTGTGCATCATATGTCACTGGCACAGCTATGCCTTTTGAACTCATTGAAAGAGTCTCTCTTTTTAATGCATATTTCCTTATGTTTGTCCAGTCTGTTGCGAGAAAGTCTGATGTGGCAGAGGCTTGTGCTTATTTGCCTCTGAAATTGTCTCTTTTATTTGTGGTTTTGCTGCTGCTTCATCCTTCCTAGGATGTTTTGGAAGCTGCACGTCATTTGGTTTTGTTTCTTTTTCTTTCTCTTTTTCTTTCTCCTTTTCTTTCTCTTTCTTCCACTGAACAGGAACTAGACTTTGCTGAGCATCTTCACATTTTTCTGAAACATCTTTCTTGGAAGAAAAATCTGAGAGAAAGAAGACGTGGGGTCGTGGCGAAATGCTGAAGCTGTTTTAGTAAACTTTCAAAAAAATTGGTTCATAAAATTCTTAGATAACAAAAATGATGAAGCTTGCCTTGTAAACTCAAGTGCTTTTGCTCTCCAGACAGGTATTCCCTCTGAAGCTGTGATCTGAATGATTTTCGTCAGTGATTAACATTTCTTGATCTCCCTCCACAGCATCATTGTCCCTTATTTTCGACAAAGGTCCTTTGGCTTTTGTTTGAACTGCTGTTCTGAAGAAGTTGACTTTTGTATGAAATTGGAAAAAAATGATGCAGCGTGGGTGTGTCCTCCTAAACTGATGCTTCATTGGATGTGACTGATGACTTCCGTGCTTGCTGCTTTCTGCCCCGCCCCTTGGTGACGGCAGCACACTGACATCTGACTTCTGGGGACTTGGAGTTCTTAAGTATCTTTTAAGTTTTGGAAAAGCCTGTAAAACAAAAAACAAAAAAACAAAAAAAAAACCAAAAAACCAAAAACAAAAACAACAAAAAAAAACCAAACCAAACCAAACCAAACAAAAACAAAAAAAAAAAAAACACAAAAAAACCAAAAAAAAAAAAAAAAACCACAAAAAACCACAAAAACACAACAACAAAAAAAAAAAAACCAAAAAAACACCCAGAAAATAAAAGCATTGGGTTTGTTTTCTGTGATTTAGGTGGTTTTAGAGTCTTTTTTGCCCTCTGCAAAGCTCTGTGCCAAACTGATGAAAGAGACGGAGTCTTTGAGCTCTGATTTTTTAAGGTTACATGTTTCATTTATTGTTTCTTATCTTAAAATTTTCTCAGTCTAACAAGATGTTTGCCGCGGCTCGGACATCTGGCAACTCTTCCTAAATTAAGCTGTTGTTATCTTTATACTTTTTTTATACTAATTGCTACATTTTTTATTTACCATTTCTTACTAATGTCTATTACTAATACTAAAAAGGTCATCTCTACTTTGACTTAATTTTCACAAACTACTTTGTGCCCACGTCACTGCTGAAATAGAGTGAGAGAAAAAGAAAAAGAAGAAAGAGGCAACGCCCCAAATTCTCTATCTTGCCCCTATTCACTTCAATGCTAAAAATCTAAAATTACTGTTTTTCCCTTTGAGATAAGCTATACTACTATATTTCACACTTTTGTGGCCTGTAAACCCTCTTGCAGGGCAGGAAGTTTTCCCATGGACTGAGATCAAAGCCAGTGTCTCTGAGCTCTATGCTGGGGTCCCAGACACCCCTGTCTAGGTCTCTGACCCTCCAGGGCAACCAAAGAAATGCCCTGGACTCCAACACTTCCTCTGTATCATTCTCGTAGTAAACAGTACGGAGTGTTGCTGTATTCCAGTGGCATGGGCAGAGCTGTTTAACTGTAGCTTAAAGGCTTCCTAGGAAGTCAAGGGGAAAGCCGTAGAATAAGATTGTAATATTAGTTCTAGTTGTCTTTTAAAGAATTTTGCTTTGTTTATGGGTCCTAGGGAACATTAATACATCAGGCACCTAAAATTTGTGAACTCAAACAGCACTGATCATGAACATTCCATGTTCTATTATCCTTGTGTCTCTGCACATGCATGTTTTCTGTCTGTGATAGTATGTGACATGAAACAAACAAACAAACAATCTGTTTAATTTATATCAAATTGAGTTTGTAGGGTACTGGTGCCTGAACAGGATTCGTAACTATTACAACTTTAGATGAAATTAGTAATGATAATAAAAAAATCACATGTAACATGGTCTCTGAACCCATGCTATCGAAATGAGGTTTATCCTGAGCCATTTCCTTAACTGTTTGAAGTGCCTGCTTGGAGATTTAAAATTGGAATTATGACTTAGGTAATGGACCAGTCTGTCAGTGGAAAGTCAGCTCTGACAAATCACGTCAGCCCTTGATGGCATGTGATGAAGCTGCAATGACCCAGCAGAAGGTCATCAAACTCGAATTGATTGTGAGTCTAGATACTTCATACCAGGGGTTTTGATGATCATTTTGTTCCCAGAGGTTTTCTGACATTATCAATGGCTATCAATTAATACCAGATGGTATTTGGAATAACACTTTATTATGTTTATTAATGATATAGATGGTGGGATTGAGTGTACCTTGGGTGCATATGGTGGAAGATGTCCTTACTGTGGAGAACCATGCATAAGCACATTTTGTCTCAAATATTCTGATTGTTATGACAGGAAAAATGTGATCAGAAGAGAGGGGCCTGGAGGTGGGCAGCGCTGTCCTGACCCGATTTTCTGCTCTGCCTGGAGACTTGAGCTCAGTCCTCCACCCTAATTCACTCTCTGGACAAGGGCTCAAAGGGCTGGCTGTGCATAGGCGACAAAACTGCATGAAAAATCTATTGTACATAAGAGGCTGCACCAGGTTAGCTGTAAAGGGCAGCAGATTGGGTGCCCTCATTCTTTTCTCCCTCTCTCTTTCAGTCTTGTTTACCCCAGTTCTGGGTCATCCACATGGCAGGACCAATATGGAATTCATGATCTGGTGAAGTTCTCTGTCTCCTCTGCCTTCCCTTCTCTCCTCCTCACTCTGCCTGGGCACAGCACAGCTGTCCTGTTCTGCTCCATGCTCAGTCCTGAAGTTTGCTGTGAGAGTGGGGAGCTTGTGGCTATGTGTTGTGGCTTTTGAGCCAGTGTCACGTGAAAAGGGGAAATTGGTGACAGATTTGTGTGTCAGCACCTCAGGGAAGCCCAGATCCTTGTGCCTCACCAGTCTGTCAGAGTGTCATTACAGGGACCCTTCACTGAGCAGCTGTGCTGAATTGGGGGGGTTTTGATTGACTTTTTCAGGGACACATCCCAATAGGGATGACTCTCCGTGGGTCTCCCCACTTTATTTGAGTTTGCTCCCCACTGCCATTGCTGACAGTGCCCAGAAGGATCCCACAAACAGTTTATGGAACATCACTCTCTATTAATATAAAATTGTGACAGCCTAAGGTTTGAGGAGCATCACTGACAGTATCTGACTCCAAAAATATGATCAAAGCACAGACAAACCCTAATCCCCAATAAAGGTATTCAACACTCACAGAGTTCTCACTTAACAGGTGTCCCTACAGGGGAAAAAGGCAGGTTCAGTCTGTTGACTGATCCCAGCAGTTACAATGCAATCTCCCTGACTTTTCCTATTTTTGACTTTTTTATACTCGATATTCATATTTAGGTGGAGTTTGAGTGGCTCAGGTCATCCATACCCTTGTTACTGATGGTGTAAATTTCTCTCACCTGGTTCACAGACTCAATCAATGAACCACCTAGCAGGTGCCCAGTGAGGGGTGGCTGGACCCTGGGGCAGAAAATGCTGGGATGGAGGGGTATGTCAACATCACAATTAGGCTATAATGAAACCAGCTCATCCAAGGAGAGTGATTCCACCCAGCTCCTGGCTCAGCAGCAGGACATCTCCTCTCTGCCCTGGCTGACAGGTGCTGTGGGGTTTATCAGCTGCAGAGAACCATCGAATTCCCGTCTCTGCAAGGATTCCAACAGAGCCCGGCTGCCGACCCTCCATTCCAGCCCCCTTAGCAGGTGCTGTGGAAGCAGATTTTGGGAGTGGCAATCTTTGTGGGAGGGGTCTCAAGCATTCCAGCCACATTCCATGCAGGGACAGCAGCTGCATTTCACCCTATAATTTCTGTACTGTTATAACTTCTGTTAGGATATGAGTATTACTTCTTAGTTTCCTCTGATTTTACCCTCAGCCATCTTTCCACAGCCAGCGCTTCTGAAAATTCCTTGTGTGGAGTTGAGAGCTGATGGAAGTGCACTGGACAAACTAAGAATTTGTTAGTCAACAAGCCTAAAGAGTGGGCTGGCTGCTGGAGTTAAGGTGACCGTAAAATAAAAGATAGATAGATAGATTAGATAGATATGTAAAATCTAAAATAAAATAAAGAGTTCCCTGAGAAGTGTCAGGTGTTTTGTTCAGATGGGTGAGAATTTACAATGAACATCATGCCCCATTCCAGTTGATTAACACACATTCCCAGTGTCCCAGTGTTGGACTGGATGATCCTTAAGGGTTCCTTCCAGCCCAGAGTTTTATGTGGTCCTGTGATTTTATGAGCTAGAAATGTGCTCAGAAAGTGGAAAGAATGAGTTATAACTCATCAAGTCAAAAGTGTTCACGCTCCTTTCTTCCCATTTTTCCATCCTTTATTTCTGCTACCACTCTTCTCACCCTCTCCACATAGAAAAAAAAGTCTAAATGTAATTGTGTCATAGAGGAAATGCAATGAAGATTTAAAGTCTGCGCATTGTGGATAATTTTTCTTTTTCAGTTTAACCATGAAAGGAGTTATGTAGAGTAACATAGAAATGTCGCTGTCCTATCTGGGGTGCCAGTGGTTTCTCTGCACCCAGGGACGGCACTTGTTGCTGTGCCCACTCAGGGACAGCAGTTGTTGAGGGGCTGCTTGCTGGAGCTTAAATTCCCCGCATTCAGGTGGCTTTAGAGTCTTTTTTGCCCTCTGCAAAGCTCTGAGCCAAACGCAGGAAAAGACAGAGTCTTCAAGGTTGCATGCTTCGTGTTTATTAGTTCTTATCTTACAATTTTCTCAGTGTCTAAAAGATATTTGCCGCGGCTCGGACATCTGGTGACTCCCCCCATCCCAGGGTTGTCCTTATCTTTTATACTAACTGCTACGTATTCGATATTTACTATTTCTTACCAATGTCTGTCACTATTACTAAAAAGGTCATCTTTACTTTGATCCAATCCTCACAAACTACTTTGTGCCAACGCCACTGCAGAAATGGAGTGAGGGAAGAAGAAAGAAGAAGAAGGAGGCAACGCCCCAAATTCTCCATCTTGCTCCCATTCACTTCAATACAAGAAATCCAAAACCACTGTTTTTCTCACCCTGTGATATACTAAACTACAATCTTTCACACTCTTGTGGCCTGCAATGCTTCCTGCAGTGCAAGAAGCCTCTCCCGTGGACTGAAAACAAATCCAGTGTCTCTCTGAGCTCTGGGCTGTGGTCCCAGACCCCCCTGCCCAGGTCTCTGACCCTCCAGGGCAACCAAAAGAATGCCCTGGACTCCAACATCTCCCCCTCCTGTTTGAACCAAAGACACTTCCTTGGCTATTCTGTCTATGGTTTGCCGTACAATTTGAAACAAACATGGCAAAATCATGAGGATTACAAGCTCTACTAAAATATATGTAACTATCTTCAAAATTTCCTTCCACAATGGTGAAAGGTCAAACAAATTGAACAAACCATCTATCTATGACCCAATCACCTCTCCAAGATTGTTCACACTCTCCTGCAACTGCCTGATGTCTCATGAATGGATTTGGAATGATCTGACAAATTCATGCAGCACATTCCCTCAAATTCCTCACACCCATGCCCATGGGTCAGCAAAAGATCATCAATCGCTGCCCTGTTTTTGAGACTTGCTCATCTTACACTGTCAATGTCTACCAACATGTCACTCAGTGCAAGAGAGATGGCTCAGGCATGTTTGCTCAGCTAACAACCCACTCGATCCAACTGTGTCAAGGCTGCTTCTGAACTGATTTTTCCTTCTATGTTTTTGTTCTCTCATCAGTGTCATGTTGGTTGTTAGCAGTGAACGCATTCCACTGCTGCACGGACTACTTGTGGCATTTGCAGGAATTGCGGGCTAAATCTTGTCCCCACAAATGAAAAAGTTTCCCCTCAGCAACTGAATCGGGAAATGATTGGATGGTTTTCCATCATCTTTGTGTAATTACACCAAAACAATGAATTTTTGCAAAAATTGAGGTTTGGAGTGATGTCTATAACTTAATTTTCTGCCACTCCAGAAAGGCCGAATTTCACACAGAATTGCTTTTGGACCGATCTAAGAATTTCCAGTTCTTGGGGTTCAAAAGGAGCCACAGGAAGGAATTTCATCTAAACATCCCATTGGTCTACTGGATTTACAATGGACTTTGAAATCACTGGAGGGATGTTTTCTGGAATCAGCTATTCGCTCACTGGCAACTCCACTAATCATGTTGAAAAAGGTTTCCCCTGGCTTTGAGTGTGTCAGGCAGATGGTATCCAAACCTGATGCATTGCCTAGAGTTTCCCAAACATTCTCTTTTGGTTGAGCCACGGGCAAAACTGCTGCACTGCTCAAGGCAACTAAGGAGAGAATGAGGCACAAGGATAGTTCTTTCATTTTCAATGCCTTCTTCTCCATGGGAATCCCTAAAAATGCAACACCACCCAAGCCCCAAAGAAATTTCAAGTCCTAGAGTCTCTTTGGCACATAGAATGAAGGGATGTCTGCTGTCTTGACACCGGCTCTCGTCTGTGTGCTCACTTCTCTTCCTCTGACCTTGTGGTCTGTCTCTGCTTTCATCTGGACTCGGTACGATTTTATGTGCTTTGCTGCCAGTCCAACTGCTGTGAAGACACAAGCAAATCCCTTGCCCTAAGTTATTAATTTGAATAGTTTCTCAATTTGCCCTGTTTCTGGGTTTCTGATCAGAACTGAAGGATTTTCCTTCAGTTTCGCTCTTGGATTGACTGCTCCCATGGATGCAGGAGACTGCACAAGCTCACAATCAGGGCAAGCACTAATGACTTCCTTTGCCTGACTTTTGGAAATGTGAAAACTCCTCATTAGTGCTTGAGCATTCTGATGAAAGAATGCATGATTCAATTTTGCCTGTTCAAAAGTGTTGGGTAAAGTCTTCGAAATTGTCATGGTCAATTTTTCTGCGTGTGCACTACCTTCTGCCAAAAATCCCAGGATGGATGAATGTGCCTTCACATCAGAGATAAAGTATTTATGTTTTCTGTTTGCAACAATGTCCTCATGCACAGCAAATATGAATACAAATTTTCATTGTCAACCCTTCTCAAAAGCGAATCTCCAAGTTTCCCGACACTACCTGTGATCAAACCAAAAGGTTGCTGAAACAGCTCAAAAGCTCTGACCACTGCTGCTAATTCCACTATTTGTGATGACTTTTGTTCTATTCTTATATCTGATTTCCACTCTCCCTTGATGTCATCCATTGGCTTTTCCCTGAAACTTATTTTTGCTTTCAACAATCTGTGACTTGGGAAATGAATAGCACAAACACTAGAATAATCTAACACTGCAATCTGCAAGTTCTCTGATTACTGCAATGCCCAATCAAAATATTCTTTTTTTAAAGGCATTTAAAAATTTTTGTTGTAAAATCTTTGCCTGCCATTGTTTGCAGCTTGGTCCTAGTTTTGATGATGATCTGAGCTATCATTTTCAGACTTGTGAGGATCATCCTCAGAAACTTGTAAGATAAAAAATTCCACTCTAAAATCAACAATGGGTCTTTTTGTGATGAATCCCACTGAAAAATCAACCCACACAATGGTATTTCTTCTCCCAACACTGCAAGAATGAATGGCAATGATGTTACAAAACAACTTCTAACTTAATTCTCCCCGCTGCGGGTACAAACCTCACAGCTATCCTATCTTTTTCTGTCTAGAAATCTTGTGAAATGTTTGATCCCATGGTGTGTGTTCTAAATTTCACTGTCTTACCAAAAGCCAAAAGGCTTGCTGCAGCTGTGTCTAGTCCGCCTCAGGGTCTGTCCTGATCACTGCCCGCAAATCTCAGGGTGACGGGTTCCAGGGCCCCTTGGAAAACCGTCGTTGTCTGGGACAAACCGAAAACGAGGTCTTCTTCTTCTTCTTGGCTAGATGGTGTTTCTTTTCCAATGGTGTCTGTTTGGCTTTGATCTTCCGAGAGCTTTGATGTTGCTGCAGAGGTTTTGTTTTGCCTGTTCAGGATTGCCAGATGTTGCGCATCCAGAGACGTCTGTGGCTGCTTGACTAGAGACGCCAGGTGTTTCTGTCCGACCCGGGACGGCAGTGGTTTCTGCCCGACCAGGGACGCCACTTGTCACTGTGCCCACCCAGGGACGCCAGTTGTCGCTGTCCCGTTCACTTCAATACAAGAAATCCAAAACCACTGTTTTTCTCACCCTGTGATATACTAAACTACAATCTTTCACACTCTTGTAGCCTGCAATGCTTCCTGCAGTGCAAGAGGCCTCTCCCATGGACTGAAATCAAATCCAGTGTCTCTCTGAGCTCTGGGCTGTGGTCCCAGACCCCCTGCCCAGGTCTCTGACCCTCCAGGGCAACCAAAAGAATGCCCTGGACTCCAACATAGAAATATACATTTAAAAATTATGAAGTGCACATACTGTCATGTATTAAGCTACAGAAACTTAGCAATGGGAAACAAAGCCACCCCCTTATGCATCTGAAGGAGATCGCTTTATTATGGAAATCTCACCCTTTATATACCTTTCTTCTCTCCCTGACATAACTGAAACTAAACTGAGACCTAACAGAATTCAAGAGAAGGACGGCATCCATTGGCTGGCACAGCTGCAGTGCTGCTGTCCACGTGTTCCATCATCCAATCACCTTTCTGTTCATATGCTGTCCGTGTGTTCCACCATCCAATCACCTTTCTGTTCATATGCTGTCCACGTGTTCCACCATCCAATCACCTTTCTGCTCATATGCTGTCCATGTGTTCCACCATCCAATCACCTTTCTGTTCATATGCTGTCCGTGTGTTCCACCATCCAATCACCTGCTCATATGCTGTCCGCGTGTTCCACCATCCAATCACCTTTCTGCTCATATGCTGTCCATGTGTTCCACCATCCAATCACCTTTCTGTTCATATGCTGTCCACACATCCCTCCATCCAATCACCTTCCTGCTCATACTCTGTCCATGCATCCCTCCAGCCTCACTTCCAGCTGACTCTCTCCTCACTCCTGACTGCCTCTCATCCTTCAACCAGCTTCCAGTCATCCAGCCTGCAGCTGTGCCTTTCCCACAGAGCCTTCTGGGGAGAATTATAAACCAAACCCTATGTAGAAATGCATGTTATACACGTGAAATACATGTTAAATGTATATCAGTGTATGGAAGGATGCAAACCTTTTCTGCTCTTTGTTCTGGAGCTCCTTAAGGACACCTGGGCTCTTCTATGAGGCGTATTCTGGTTGTACCTTTGGCATTGCTGCGCTCGCCTGCCATTGCTACAGATGTAGCAAATCTTTAACTTGTAACGAAAGTATTCCTCTTCACAGGAGCTGTCAGACATAAACCACAAAAAGTGTGTGGAGCAGACCAAAATAAAAACAAATCTCTAAACAGCAGGTCAGAAATGCAGTCTGAAAAATTAGAAAAGGCAATCTGCTTGGCAGAGCTGTGTGTTGGCTTTTCCTGTCCTATTTTAACATTTTGACATCCCATCCCAGGCACCCTGATTTATCTGAAACAAATCAGTAAATCTTTGCTAGTTCCCTATTTCCCTGCCAAAACATAGGAAAAAACAAAGATCAAGTACGCGCATTTAGCTCAGCTATTGTTTGCCTCAACAATCTTCTTTTTGTTTCCCTTATTCTTGCAGAAAACATTTTTTATTCAGAAAAAAATACTATATCCTGAAAAATGGCACACTGTTTGTTGGTTTTGTTTGTTTTGTTTTTTTTTTTCTATTTCCTAAATGTCTTTTTAGGTTTATTGTGTGGAGACTGCCAACTGTGTGTTCATGCAAGGTGTTATCAGAAAGGTGTACTAAGGTTATTTTTATTAATCCTTCTATTTGAGAGAAATTTAATTTCTTTATACAAGCACGTCTCTTTTTTCCCCGTCCTTACTACTAATTTGACATTTTGTAAAAATGTTTTTGCAGTTACCCAGGGTTGCAGATTTTATGCAGCACAGCTACTAAATATCAAGGGGCACATGAAGTCCTGTTAATCTAATGAGGATGGTGCTGCAAAGGCTACAACAGAAAAACTTGCTAAATAATGAAGCTCCTAATTATCAGTCTCTCCAAAACACATTGTTAAATGTTTTCTTCCAATATTTTATATTTGTACAAAACTAATCCCAAAGAAAATGCTTCTCCTACTTATCCCTCCTGGTGGCTAATTTTGAAATGCCTAGCTTAGCAGACTCTGCCTCTAATGGCAAACTAAATTAAGACTCTGACTCAGGAAAACAAATTTGCAGATGTTTAATACTATGGAAAAGAAGAAACTGCTTAGTCTTGTAGATTCAATTGAGTGGATGGGGTCAGGAGAAGAAATTAAGTTGTATCTGAAATTCTTTAATTGCAGTAGCTTGAAATTCTGGTTTAGGAGCTCCTGAGGGTTAACAAATTCAGGACCTTCCACCCCACCCCAAAACAAAACAGTCTGTCCAGCTGTAAGGGGGGGGGCGGGGGGGGGCACAAAAAATTCAATGTGCTTTCCCTTGCCAATTATTTTGCAATTTTTAGAATCATTTACACACAATTTTAATAGTGTTCTTTGAGTTCCTATTATTAAAGACCATGAAGTTTTCAGAATCCCAAGAATGATGTTGGTTCTATACTCCAAGTCATCAAGATATGCTGGGAGTTAGGTTTATTCCTTTTTTTTATTTGTTTTGTGTTTTGTTTTTAGTTTTTTGGAGGTTTGTTGGTGGGTTGCTTTGTTTTGTTTTGTTTTGTTTTGTTTTGTCTTAAAGAATTTTTCCCCATAAGTTGCTAAGAGATTAAGTACTGGTGCTAAGATGGTGCTTGACCAACACAAAGGAGGGGGAAGATCATGAGAGTTGTTTTGGGGCAGGAAAAGGACAGGGCTGGGGGAGCTGGGGTTTCTTCTTGCTCTGGGCATCAGAGAGGACGGTCAGATGCTGCTTGCTGAGGGAGGAGTCCACTGTCCACAGAAATTCTGGTCCTGGGAAATCTGCCATCATCTGCTCGTGTGCCCAGGAATTCTGAGCTCTTTCGCCTGCCCTGCTGGAGCTGGCCAGCCCTGCCCGGGAGTCGCGGCTTCTCCAGCTCTGCTCCTGGTGCTACGCTGTAGCCCCGCACCCTCTGCCTGCCGGGACATCCTGCTGTTCGGAGCTCCCACCGTTCCAGCTTGGTGCTCTGAGTCCCAAGGGATCAGACTGCCCCGGGCTTTGTGAAACAGAGCCTCTCGAGGTTCCTGGTTCTGTTTATTATTAATGCTGCAGTTGTTTGTTTGCCTTGTTATATTTACTAGTAAAGAACTGTTATTCCTTTCCCCATAGCTCTGCCTGAAAAGCCCCTTTAATTTTCAAAATTATAGAGGGAGAGGATTGGAATTCCCCATTCCTAGAGAGTCCCTGCCCCTCCCTAGCAGATACCTGTCTTTCAAACCAAGGCAGGATAACAGATGCTTTAATTCCATACATGTGTTAAATAAGAGAGAGAGAAAAATTGACATGATCTAGTTATGCTCTTTTTATAACACTCCTTTTTTATTTTTTTTTCCCTCCCTTGATGACTTGGATCAATTTTCTCTCTGCTATCATGGGTCTCTTAGGCAATATAGCATTAAGCTGAAGTTTGATGGTGGCTGAACAGAGAAGCTGAAGTGTCATCCTGGTGACAGATAAGAGACAGAGAAGCAACTTAGAAAATATAATCTTATTTTCATTGTGTGGCAGTGAAATTACACTGAATTCTTTTAATAAAACCTCGTTTGAGTCAAAGCAGTAAGCAAGGACAATTAGCAAAGTGAGTCAGAGGGGAAATGAGTTGCAGAAATGCTGAGAGAGTGAAAAAAAAAGAATGTGGGAGTTAAAAATGTGGAAATCCCATTCATCAGCAGCTAAGCAAACTTACAGTATTTAGAGATTTGACATAAATACTTGGAAGAAGATTTCAACCCCTTCTGTCCCCACCTGACTAACTTTCATGTTGCTGCCTAAATTTTTTCTCAAGTGCTCCAAAGAAGCAAAAACCCTCTTGCAAAGATGATTTTCTGTGAAAAATAGATTATCAAGGCAGGAACAGGGGCCGTCAGTAATTATTGATGTGAAGTAAACAAGAGGGACAACACGCCAGGATTAGCGTTAGAGAATGCAGTTTCTTGGCAACTGAGCATAAGAAGAAGTCCGTGGAGTTCAATGGCACAACAACAAAAATGCAAGGGACTGGGAAGCAGTGAGAGAATAATGTAAGGTAAAAACAACAAGAACAAGAAAATGAGGGTAAGCTGTGGACAGTTTTGAGGTGTGGGAGTGGTTCAGAGCTGCATGCATGCGGCAGCTGGTGTGTGCTGTTAACTTCTTTCTCAGCAGCATCAGCGGTACCACTGCTTTATTCTGTGGGTTGCCAAAAGACACTGAGTCATAATTCTTGCTGCCATTCTAGGGCAGAAATTAGGGAAGTCCTGAAAACCAATAGAAGCTGCCATTAGAAGTGAAATTCTAAAATTAATTTGCTGCCCTTGTATTCATACCTCCTAGAAGTTTTTTCATGGCGGTGGGCAGGCAAAGGCACTGATTGGTCTTCCTAGGAAGAAAGGATCAGATACATTGTTTAAAAAATATATGTGAAAAAGCAGTTATAAACTACATAAAATGTCATGCTAAAACAGATCTGTGGTGGGGACAAAGAGAGGCTGCTGTTTGCCCAGTCAAGGTTGGCCCACATGGGTATAGGATTCAGGAATTCGCAGACACTTTCCTGGCTCTGCAGTAACAATGATGTGCAGTGGTCACTCAGTGAATGCTGCTGTGCTAACATACACATGAAAACCCCATAAACTTGTTGTAGCCCTTTCCCAGGAGAGGCAAAATAATTTCATGGAGTTAGTTATTATGTGGAGATTTTACTTATTTTTTTTTTTTTTTTCCCCAGAGTTGGTGTGAGTGACTGAGTAGCAAAACAAACTTGCAATTCCTTTATGAATCCCACAAGCCAGGTTTTTCATTTTCTCTTAAAGGCAGGACAGCCAAATGAAACGCTGAAATGTACTCAGTGTAAGCAAGTGTCAGAGGGTAACAGGAAATATGTTTCCCCCTAAGGTTGTCTTGAAGGTCTTGATTACCATTTTATAGAATGTCATCTGTATTAGTCCATCTTATTCTATCTACTATTCTATCTACTTATCAGCTACTGAAAGGATTGGGCTCTTACAAAGAAAACCCTCCATCTTCCTCATGAACATCGAACCTACCCAGATTTATTTTTGGGGGGGGGAGGGGGGGGCAGAGGGGGGGTTAGGTTAGTCACTTCCATCATTAATCATAATTTATTGAAAGGTGTCATGTGGCCAAGGAAAACGGGGAGAGGAAACCAGCCCGATAACCAGGTCTTTCAGGGTGAGACACAGTTTCTATGCAAATGGCAAATTCAGTATAGGATGTGCCTACAAAATCTTAATAACAAACCTAGGAGCTTTCCTTCCCAGAATTGATTTTGGAGGTGGAAAAGAGGTGGTCACAGTTTGTAATTTTGCCTTCTTACTATCTGATATTAATAACAGTGGGGAATCTCCTAGCTCTGCCTTCTCATATTCGTCCCTTTTGTAGCAGCAGATGGGACACTGATATTTCTGATATAGAAATAGATTGTTCCAGGAGTTTGGTCTGATTTGTAAGTCACTGATATTTTAGTTTTCCCTCAGAAGAGGTGGTGATTTGTTCCTAAACCCACCATGACTCTGTGCTTACTTATTTTACTGTTATGAAAATCCTAGTGTTGTTGCCTGCACTGGAGGGGTGCTGCAAATTCAGTTTAGTTGGACCAAAATATCTGCTACAGTGACACATCTTCTCCTTGGGGTGAAAAAAATAAAATGGTATTGGAAATCCTACTGCAGGTATCAGCAGGGATCAGGGACTCTCTGTGAGAGATGGAGGTAATGAAGAAGGGTCCAGGAGCAGGACAACCTGGGCAGAGGAACCAAAACCCCAGATCCTGGAAAATCCTGACTTCAACTGTCATTTTAAAGAGC
>JAKJHU010001171.1:0-88214 GCA_022316685.1 Progne subis subis
GCACCCAGATCTCATCCAGCAGCACCCAGACTGATCTCAGCACCCTTACTCATCTCCCAGCAGCGCTCACCTGAGCTGAGATCTCATCCAGCAGCACCCAGCTGAGCTCAGATCTCATCCAGCAGCACCCAGCTGAGCTCAGATCTCATCCAGCAGCGCTCACCTGAGCTGAGATCTCATCCAGCAGCACCCAGCTGAGCTCAGATCTCATCCAGCAGCACCCACCTGGGCTCAGATCTCATCCAGCAGCACTCAGCTGAGCTCAGATCTCATCCAGCAGCGCTCACCTGAGCTGAGATCTCATCCAGCAGCACCCAGCTGAGCTCAGATCTCATCCAGCAGCACCCAGCTGAGCTCAGATCTCATCCAGCAGCGCTCAGCTGAGCTCAGATCTCATCCAGGAGCACTCACCTGAGCTGAGATCTCATCCAGCAGCGCTCAGCTGAGCTGAGATCTCATCCAGCAGCGCTCACCTGAGCTCAGATCTCATCCAGCAGCACTCAGCTGAGCTCAGATCTCATCCAGCAGCGCTCACCTGAGCTCAGATCTCATCCAGCAGCACCCAGCTGAGCTCAGATCTCATCCAGCAGCGCTCACCTGAGCTCAGATCTCATCCAGCAGCACTCACCTGAGCTCAGATCTCATCCAGCAGCACTCAGCTGAGCTCAGATCTCATCCAGCAGCACTCACCTGGGCTCAGATCTCATCCAGCAGCACTCACCTGAGCTCAGATCTCATCCAGCAGCACTCACCTGGGCTCAGATCTCACCTGGACTGATCCCAGCCCACAGCAGCTGATGCCCTGGGGATCTCAGCTGAGCTCAGATCTCACCTGGACTGATCCCAGCCCACAGCAGCTGATGCCCTGGGGATCTCAGCCGAGCTCAGATCTCCTGGCCTGGATCTGCCCTGATTTACAGAGTGATCCCAGAGCTCTCCCAGCCCTGGCAGAATCTCACACCCCCTGCAGGGCCCGTGGCAGGGGGGAGCAGCTCCGTGCCGTGGGGCAGGATCAGGAACGCTGCAAAGGGACAGGACACAATTCCATGGGGATCCATCCCTCCCATCCCCACGGCCATCTGTGGGGCTCAGGCCGTCCCCCTCCCGTGCAGAGAACTTCTGAAGCGGCCTCAGGCTGCACCAGAGGACATTCAGACAGGATTTCAGGAAAAACCTCTCCATGGAAAGGGTTAGCAAGCATTGGAACAGGGAACTGGTGGCGTCCCCATCCCTGGAATGGCTCCAAGGATGTGTGGATGAGGCACTCGAGGACACTTCAGTGCTCAGCACGGTGGTGCTGGTTGATGGTTGGATCTTGGAGGTCTTTCCCACCCTGAGTGGTTCCAACCATCAACACAACCAGATTAATTCAAGAGTAATCCAAGATTCCAACGCTTCCACTGCGGAGAGTGACTCTGAGATGAATGTGCTGCCATGGAGATGGGCCGGATGAGCTCACTCAGAGGAAAAAGACACAAAAATCTAGGTTATATTTACTTCTTCCTGCTGACTGGGACAACTGTGGAAGCAGCAGAGTGTGCTCCAGTAACGAAGCAATGCGGGTCCCTGGGTGATTTTATCCCCGTCAGCCACCGGGAATTTGGCAACAAAAAGCAGCGGGGAACATTTCTGGTGTAAACCAAACACATAAACAAGTATTTCACAACAGCTTTCCCAGCCTTCCTCCATCCCAGATGTCGTGACAGCAGCGACTCCTCCAGCAGGGCCTGGATCCTTACCCCACTCCTCTATTCCTTGACGGATTGGAAGGCAATAAATCAGTTTATTTGGCATTTCCAGCCAGGAGGGAGAGCCAGGGCGCGTGGAAGAGCGCAGGGATGATCCCAAGACTTCTCCTCCCTGCACCACATGCCAGTTCAACGGCCTGAGGTAACGCAGAGCAACTCCCACCAGCGAGAGCAGGCACAGAAGTTGTGATAAACTCATCTTCCCAAGCCTTTCACATGTTTTATTGTGCCTGTAATGTGTCATCCTTCCAAAAAAGCTCCCTGTGCCATATGATCCACAGGAGCCTGCAGAGCAAATTTAGAGCTACAACTCTGAACTTCCTGGAGAAGTGAGAAAGCTCAAGGAGTGGAAAAGTACAGCAGGGAGTGGAGGAAAACACTGCACCAAGGGGAGTAACTCCCAGGAAAAGGGGAGAGGGAGCATCTGGCACCCCAAAAAATACAAATGGGAGTCCTCAATTCAGGAGGAAAAATCCTGGGGTTGAAGATGCTGGAATTGTATTTACGTCCAACATACAAACCTGAAATGGGCAGGGACAGCTCCCACTGCCCCAGGTGGATCCAACCCGGCCTTGGGCACTGCCAGGGATCCACAGCAAATCTGTGAATTCCGGAATTCCCAGCCCCTCCCCACCCTCCCAGCCAGGAATTCCCAATGCCCAAGATCCCAGCCCAATCTCCCCTTTCCCACTGGAAGCCATTCCCTGTGTCCTGTCCCTCCAGCCCTTGTCCCCAGTCCCCTCTCCAGCTCTCCTGGAGCCCCCTGAGGGACTCTGAGGATTCCCTGGATTTTTCCCTTCTCCAGGGGAACATTCCCAGCTCTCCATTCCCAGCCTGTCCCTGTAGAACGTCCCAGGGGTTCTGAGCCCCTCAGAACGTTCACAGCCCCTTGCTGTGCCCAGCCCAGGCCCCCCCTGAACCCTCAGCCAGCCCTGGGACATCCCCAGGATCTGTCCTGGGCTGACAAACAGCTCTCCCAGACCCTCACAAGATGGGAAATCATCCCAGGTAAAACATCCAGGGAACTCCCCCAGAGCGTCCTGCTCCCTTCTCTGCCCAGACTTCACACACTCCGTGGCAAGCAGGGAAATGCCAAGAGAATTCCTGGATTCCTGGAGCTGTCACCTCTGAAAACGAGAGGCAGAGTGTGACATTCCCAAAGAACATCCCCCCAACCTGCCCCACAGAGATCCTGCCGCAGGAATTGTTTGCTGGAGCTGTAGGAGCAGTTTGTGTGCCCCAGCCTTAAAGGCTCAGGAGAAGGAAAATGCACTTTCCTGATCTTTGTTCTGTTCTTTTTAAGTCCACGCAGGGCACTTTGGCTCTAAAGCTTCCACGCTTATTCTGCACAACAGCTCCCATTAAATTTACAGGAGGTTATTTTGCCTGGCCGTGGTTTTTTTTTTTTTAATCAGTGCAGTAGTTTAGAACAATCTGTATTTTTCAGTGACAGTGTTTGTCTTGGAGGGAAAAACACATTTATCTTAAGTACAATTAAAAAAAACCCCAAAAACCCAATCACCTTCACTCTGCAAATTCAAACCATTTTTTTATCTCAAATTAAAAACACTGCTGGGCAAAACTATTTTCGAGATCAAAGCACGAGGTGCAGTGGTTGAACTAAAGCAATTCCTCGGGAGCTTGGTTTGCAGAACGATGGTGAGTTTTTTCTAAATGGGGATAACAAAGTCCCCAGCTGACACTGAGTCACAGAAAGGTAAAATCCTCGGTTCCACGCTGCACAGAGTTCATTGCAGGGACAAAGCTGTGATCAAACAAAATCTAAAAGTCGGGGGGGGAAAAAAGCTTTGATGCCTCTGGTTTTGTATTAGTGTTTTGCTCACTTTTGAAGAAATGTGAATTTTTAAACATTAAATAATACTGATATAATTTATCTCTATAATAATTATTAATAGAATAGCCAATTTCCTTCTCCCCAGCTGCCCGGAGATCCCGCCAAGGCAGGGACACCGGGGAAGTTTGGGAGCTGCTGTGTCTCCTCCCAGCACTGCTGCTCCAGGGAAGCTCTAAACACAGAGTCCTGAAGCACTGACTGTCACTCCTGCTAATTAAATAAATTTAATTTATTAAATGGCTTTAATTAAAACAAACCAACCAACCAACCCCTGCTGCTGCTTCTCCCAGCAGGCAGGCAGGCAGGCTGCAGGAGCAAACAGGAAAAACATAAAGGGGAAAAAACCAAAAAGGAAGCTCTTCCTAAAGCTCAGGGCAACATCAGCCCCTAAAAACCCTGCCACGATCACCCTGGACACCAGAGCAGTGCCAGAAATGGACACTGAAAGTGAAAACAGAGGGGTAACACTGCTGCCCAAATTCCAGCCCAGATCTGCGTTTTACACTGAGCTGGGAACGCGCAAAAACAGGTGCACAAACCACCTAGAGCTGCATTTTACAGAGCTGCATTTTACAGGTCTGCATTTTACAGATCTGCACTTACAGATTTGCATTTTACAGAGCTGCATTTTACAGAGCTGCATTTTACACTGAGCTGGGAACATTCAAAAAGAGGTGCACAAACCCCCTAGAGCTGCATTTTACAGAGCTCCACTTTACTGATCTGCATTTTACAGAACTGCATTTTAGAGATCTGCATTTTACAGATCTGCGTTTTACACTGAGCTGGGAACACTCAAAAAGAGGTGCACAAACCCCCTAGAGCTGCATTTTACAGAGCTGCATTTTACAGGTCTGAATTTTACTGATCTGCATTTTACTGATCTGCATTTTACAGAACTGCATTTTACACCGAGCTGCATTTTACAGATCTGCATTTACAGATTTGCATTTTACAGAGCTGCATTTTACACTGAGCTGGGAACACTCCAGAGGAGATGCACAAACCACCTAGAGCTGCATTTAGAGATCTGCATTTTAGAGATCTGCATTTTACAGGTCTGCATTTTACAGAACTGCAATTTATAGATCTGCATTTACAGATTTGCATTTTACAGAACTGCATTTTACACTGAGCTGGGAACACTCCAAAGGAGGTGCACAAACCGTGGCAGCTCCAGGGAAATCTCTCCCAGACAGTCAGAGCTGCTGAACCTCCCCAGCCCCGGCCCAGCCCCGACACTTCCACGCTCCCACAGACACTTCCCAGCTCTCCTGGAGGACATCCTGTGATCAGCACTGCCCGATTTCCCCCGGCACCCTCACCTGCAGCAATCCTGGAGCAGCTCCTTCCCCCTGAGCAGGCACAGGGACAACTCCCTCGCTCCTGCCCCAGCAGCTCCAGCTGGGAGTGCCAGCAGACCTGGCACTGCCCAGGGAGCTCCAGGGACACCCAGCTCCTGCCCCAGCTGGGAGTGCCAGCAGACCTGGCACTGCCCAGGGCACTCCAGGGACAGCCAGCTCCAGCTCCTGCCCCAGCTGGGAGTGCCAGCAGACCTGGCACTGCCCAGGGCACTCCAGGGACACCCAGCTCCAGCTCCAGCTGGGAGTGCCAGCAGACCTGGCACTGCCCAGGGCACTCCAGGGACACCCAGCTCCTGCCCCAGGTGGGAGTGCCAACAGACCTGGCACTGCCCAGGGCGCTCCAGGGACACCCAGCTCCTGCCCCAGCTGGGAGTGCCAGCAGACCTGGCACTGCCCAGGGCACTCCAGGGACACCCAGCTCCTGCCCCAGCAGCTCCAGGGCACAGTCAGCACCTCCACGAATCCTTTGTGGGAAGAATTCCCCCAGCCAGTCCAGAACGAGCAGCTTTGGCTCCTTTCTCATGGCACCACCAATTCTGCCCCCACATCTCTGTCCCTCACTTTCCTCTGGGACACCTGCAGCAGTGTCACCCCCAAGGCCAAACCACCCCAAACTGCCTGGGACAGCCATAAAAAACCCCCCAGGAGCAGTGCAGCAGCCTTTCCCTCACCTTGGTTTGTACCTTGGCCCGTGCAGGTTTCCTGGCCTTCGGGAGCAGCTCTGCCTTTATTCCCTCCGTCCTGGGCTGGCTCTCTTCATCCCAGAGTGGCCCAGACTCCTGGGACTGGCTGGCCAGCTTCAGCTTCACCCAGGCTGCCAAAAACACAAACCACGAGAGGTTTCCTTCCCCCTTTCGTGTGTGGGGACAGTTTTTAACTTAAAATCAAAGCTGTGCATTTCTGCCCCGCCCCCTCAAAGCTGCGAGAACAAAGCCCACACCCAATTCCAGAGCTCCTGGAATGGCCAGGAACACAATGGAGAACGGCTCCTTCAATCATTTCTTTGGAGAGATGGATCCAGGACGCTTTCCTGGCTCATCCTCACGGTCTCAGACAAAGCCAGAGCTCACTCACACAATCCCTTCTCGCATTCCTGACTTTGTAACTGCGTGCACAAAATCATTCCTTACAGTGGTGTCAGGAAAAGAAGGTTTCCAAACTGGAAAAGCCCAATTCTATCACAGCACACAAGATTTCTGTCCTCACTGCAGCCCTGTCCCATTAAAGCTCCTCATTACAACCCAGAACAATCCCCTGGAAGCAGGGAGCAGCCTCAGCTCCGCTTGCATCTGTGGGAAATATCAGAAGTAAGAAGGCTTTCAGAAAGCTGTGGAACCCCAGGAACAGAGAGAGCAGAAGAACTCAGAATGAGCTGTAACTGCAAAGCCTAAAAGCAGGAAAAGTTACAAGGGTACAGCAGCAAGGACATGAAAGGACAGTCTGAGTCTTGGGTTTGGCTAGGATAGATCCTAAGGCCGCAGGAAAACATATTTAGTGAGACAGCAGAAGGTTTTAATCTTAATAACAGAACACTGATTATTACTAGAGATCAAACAGGCATTGTTTGAAGCAGGAGTGCTCTCAGCGATTGTACAATTTTCTGTAAGCTTTAGCAGTGTGCTACTGGCTGGAAAACTTTAAAAACGCCCTGTGACAGAGAGATCTTTGCTGCTGCTGGCAGGTGTGAGCCGCTGCCATCCTTCCGCTGTGCAAATCAGTCCTGTGTGTTACCCTGGTTTTTCTGAGTTTTTAAAGCCTTTTGAAATGGAGTCAGATCTTTTAGTTACTGTACAATATTAGAGCAGTTTTCTACCTTTTCCCACAGATGTAACATAAACAAACCCTTTGTTTTTCATTCTCTGTCCTTTGTTTGCACATTTCTAACCTGAAAACAACTGTAACTGACAATTGGTCTGGCCACTGAGGCTGAGGGGTGGAAACCCCAAAAAGCCAATCTTCTGCCAGACCCACAAATGTATAAAAAGTAAGAAATACACAAAGGGGTCTCTTCTCTCCACACTCTCGGCTGTGAGCTGGATCAGAAGGACCTCTGTGAAAATCTCTTGTCTGCGTGTGACTGCTGTGTGTGTCTCGGTGACACCTGTGATGAGGCTGATGCTGCAGTAACAGCTGGGGGAAAGGTCCCGTCCTGTCCGTGCACAGAGCACCCACATCCCAGCACCCACATCAGCCCCTGAGCCAAACCCAGCCGCGCCCTCACCTCGGATCTTCCTCTCCTGCTCCTCTGCGCTCCTCAGGACGCGGTTGGCGTCGATGCCAGGGGTGCCGGCACGCAGCAGGCCGCGGACGCGGGCAGCCAGCGAGTCCCCGCTGCTGCTGCTGCTGCTCCCTGCCCACGCCCCGGCAGCGCCAGCCCCGGGCAGGCTCCTCTGGGACGCTCCTGGGGCACTGCCAGGCTTCCCCAGCAGGCTCCTGACGCGGGCGCTGAGGGAATCCTCGCTGTCATCGCTGCCCCGCGTCCCTACTGCCCGTCCAGCCCGGGACCAGGAGCCCAGGATGAGGGGCACGGTGCCCAGGGGCTCCGGGGGGAGAGGACAGCCCTGCCCCGGGGCTGTCGCGGTGCTCGGCTCGCTGCCGGCCTGGTTCTGGGCGCTGAGGGAATCCTCACTGTCATCGCTTCCCTGTGTCCCTGCTGCCCGTCCAGCCCGGGACCAGGAGCCCAGGATGAGGGGCACGGTGCCCAGGGGCTCCGGGGGGAGAGGACGGCCCTGCCCCGGGGCTGTCGCGGCGCTCGGCTCGCTGCCGGCCCGGTTCCCGTTGGCGGTGACGCTGCTGCACCCCTCTGGCTCCCACCTGCCCACGGATCTCTGTGCCCGTGGCTGCACACCGACACCCGTGGGATGTTCCACCAGCCCCTGTTCCCTCACAGCTCTCTGGGCTGTGGATCTCCCTGCCTGTGGCTGCACACTGACACCCGTGGGATGTTCCACCAGCCCCTGTTCCCTCACAGCCCCCTGGACCGTGGATCTCTGTGCCCGTGGCTGCACACTGACACCTTGTGGGATGTTCCACCAGCCCCTGGCCCCTCACAGCCCCCTGGGCCGTGGATCTCTGTGCCCGTGGCTGCACACTGACACCCGTGGGGTGTTCCACCAGCCCCTGTTCCCTCACAGCCCCCTGGGCCGCGGCCTCATCCCACGACAGGCGCTCAGGGATCCGGCCCTTCCCCAGCCGGGAGCCCCTGGGATCCTCCTCCTCCTCCCCGGGCAGCCCCCGGGGCGATTCCCCGCTTTCTCTGCACCAGGCTGTGGGGAAGGCAGGGCGGCTCCAGCCGGCAGTGAGACCCTCCGCCTGTGCCAGCAGCTCCCGGAGCTCCTGCAGGGCCCCAGAGCCCCCCAGAGCCCCTTGCTGCCCCCGGGTGCCGCCGCTCCCCGCAGCCGAGCTCTGGGATGTCCTGTCTGACCCCGGCTCGGCCCCGGCCGCACACAAAGCCCATCCCTGCGGGCTGCTGCCCCGGCTCCCCCCGTCCTGCCCAGAGAGGGGGTCCCCAGCACCTGTGCCCCCAGCCCCGGGGCTCTCCCTGCCCGAGGAGCAGCCAGGCATGTCCTGCTCTGCTCCAGCAGCTCCAGGAGAGCCCTCTGCCCCCCGGGCTGGGGCAGCACCCTGCAGCTGGGGCCCTGGCACCCTGCCCTGGCTGGATGGGGGCTCTGCAGGGAGCTGGGGGGAGCTGGGACACAGCTCCAGGGGGGACAGAACCCCCGAGAGCTGGGGAGAGCTGGGACACAGCCCCAAGGGGGACAGAACCCCTGAGCCAGCCTGGGAGCCCCCAGGGGACCCCACAAGGGCAGGGGACAGCACACCCAGGTCAGCCCCAGAGCCCACAGGGGACAGCCCACCCAGGTCAGCCTCAGACCCCAGGACAAGGGACAGCACACCCGGGTCAGCCCCAGAGCCCCCAGGGGACCCCACAGGGACAGGGGACACGCTCAGCGGGGACACGTCGGAGCCAAAGCTCGCCTGTGACATCTCAAAGGCTGGCAGCAAGGCACCTGCAGAGGAACAGAACACTCACTCAGCTGGGGGCTCCGGAACACAGACATCCCTTCCTGCGCTGGACGGCGCAGAGAGGGAGGGAAGGATTCAAATAAAACTGGGAAATGTTGAAGGTGACGTTCTCAGGGTGAGACCTGAACTAAGATCTCCATGAGAATCGTCTCCCCCAAAGAAATCTCAGGAGTATTTCAGATAAATATCAAAGAAAATGCAAAACTTGTCAGAGAATTACGGAATAGCTTGAGTTGGATGGGCTCATCCAGGCAAGCCCTGGCCCTGCACAGCCCCACCCTGGGCATCGCTGGGAGCAGTGTCCAAAACTCCTGCAGTCTGGCAGAGTGGGGTGTTACGAAGGCACACTAATTTGGATGATGATGGTGATGGGTGGATGGATTTAGGAACAGATCTGGTCAGTTACAAAAATACTGACAACTTTTCGTCACCCTGAACGCACCAAGAAACCCCAGAATGCAAAAGAAACCAAGGATTGTTCCTCTCCCGAGAGGAACAAGTCTGGTCCCATCCCTTCAGTCTCAAGATCCAAACCTTCTCCTTGTGAAGGACTCTTGGAGAAGGAGAAATTAAGGGAATAAAGACCCCCTGTCCCTGCATTGCCTGGCAGCTGCCCCACAGCAACACTCCTGACCCCTCGGGAGGAGGAAGCTTTCCGAAGTTCCAACACTTCCCAAAACCTCCTGCTGGGGGTCTGCGCTGGTTTTGCATTAGGAAAGAAGAAAAGTGTTTTAGAAGATTTAATCTAATTCTCATCAATTTTTTCTCTCTTATAGTTTTGTTCATAAAGCTTCCCTGCTTCACTTCTTCTCCTACTCCCATCTCACGGCAGAAAAAGGATAAATAACTCCAGTGAGATAACCAAAGATCAAAACCAAACCAACCCAAAACCGCCAGAGGAAGGGGGAAGACGAGGTCCCAGGAAGATTCCCTGGCCCGGAGGGAGAGCGGGCTCTGCGCCCTGCCGTACCCTGTGCCCGTGGGGACAGCCTGGCCGGCGCGTCCAGGGCGTGCTGCAGCGTCCTGAGCGCCCACGGGGAGAACTCCAGCTCCCGGAGGGGCCCCCGCGGCACGAAGGGTGCCAGGATGGTGCCAGGGGACTGCTCGATGCCCAGGTTCCGCAGGTAGATCTGGGGAAAGAAGGAAGAGCCGACACTCAGGGAATGGAGCTGGCGGAGCTCCCCCAGCCCAGCACGAGCGGCGGCGGAACCCCAGGGAATGGGAATTTCAGCCTCTCTGGGCTGAACGGTGCCCACCCTCGGGAAAGCACCACGGCTGACCTGAGGCCGTGGAACAGCTCCCGAAACGGAGAGATGGCACTGGGGGTGTGGGGTTTGGATGGAGTTGTGTGATCTCACAGGGTGGAAAACTGAGATTTAAGATTTCGGTGTGCAGTAACACACGTGAGTCAGGATGGAGGATTTGGGGCATTGTCTGAGTCCTTCCTCTTCACCTTCTCCTTCCTTCTCTGTCACCCTGGTGTTTCTGAGTTTTTTAAAGCCTTTTGATTGTTCATAAAATGGAGTCAGACTTTTTAGCTACTGTACAATATTAGAAGCAGTTTCTGCCTTTTCTCACACATGTAACATAAACAAATCCTTTGTTTTTCATTCTCTGTCCTTTGTTTGCACATTTCTAACCTGAAAACAATTGTCACTGACAGTTGGTCTGGCCATTGGGCTGGGAGGTGAAAACTCCAGAAGCCAATCCACAGCCAGACCCACAGATGTATAAAAAGTCAGAAATAAACAGGCAGAGGGGCTCTGGGCTTGGCTCAGCCTTGGGCTCTCTGGGAGGAACTCTCTGCCCTGCAAATCTCTCGTCTCTGTGTGATTGCTTTGCGTGTCCCGATCACACCTCTCCTCATGGTTCGGGTGGATTTCTGTGACTGGGTGAAAAGGGTCGGCACTGCGGCCTTGGGTGCTCATTGCTGGGTCAGAAATGTGAATAACAGAGGGGTCACCTCGTTACTGGGTAATTAGCAATTAAATGACCTTGGAAAGAGTCAGAGGTGCTCCGTTCCACCTCGTTCCTTTACCCTGACAGTCAGAGCTCACGGCTCATGAGGCTGGAAACGGATAACAAACAATAAACATCTGAGCCCAAACTCAAAATCTGCATTTCCTGTGTATTAATCCCGACTTCGTCAAGAAAAAAGGAAGCCAGAACCTTCACAGAGTGAGAACTTGGATGTTTCAGCCTCACCTGCTTAAAATTCTATGTCCCGGCTGGAAGGAGAACACAAAGGTTTGGTTTAAAAACCTTCTCCCTCCCCACACAGAAAACAGAGAACTCAACACTGGCAGGCTCAGGAATTCGAGGCAGCAGCAGGGAAGCTCCTCATTTTTTAGGACAAGTCTGTTCAGACCTTCCAGGCAAATAGTTGGGAGCACTTTTGTCGGAGCTGGTTGACACACAGACATTTTATGCAGGAAAAAGCCAAAATTTTCCTTGACTTCATCACCTGCAGGGCAAATTAATTGCAACTTGTCCACACTATGTCCTAAACTAGCTCGGGAAAATTAAATAAATCGCCTTACCCATCACAGCCAGCTCCATTTCCTATGATTTTATTATAAACTTCCACATTAAGAGCCAGGCTAAGTGACTGTCACCCTAGTTTTTCTGAGTTTTTTAAAGCCTTTTGAATTTTCATAAAATGGAGTCAGATCTTTTAGTTACTGTACAATATTAGGAGCAGTTTCTACCTTTTCCCACAGATGTAACATAAACAAATCCTTTGTTTTTCATTCTCTGTCCTTTGTTTGCACATTTCTAACCTGAAAACAATTGTAACTGACAGTTGGTCTGGCCACTGAGGCTGAGGGGTGGAAACCCCAAAAAGCCAATCTTCTGCTAGACCCACAAATGTATAAAAAGTAAGAAATAAACAGGAGAGGCTCTCTCTCTGCCTGGACTCAGCTTTGAGCTGGCACGGAAGAACCTCTCGGCCCTGCGAAAATCTCTCGTCTCGTGCGATTGTTTGCGTGTCTCGGTGACAAGTGACCTGATGTCCTTTGCCTTCCAGTGATTCATGGGAGCAGGACAGCTCAGAACTAGGCTGCAGCGTGTGGAATCACAGCCAGGAACAGAAGTCATCCCCCTGTCTCATGAACTCCATTTCAAACACCCTCCCTCCAATATTTGTATTTGTTTCACCACGGGTTTGCAAAGACAACAGAGCGAGAAGAGCTTGCAGAGCACGTTCCCAAAGCCCTGGTGATGGTGGAGTCATCCCGTGAGGGGAGCAGCCTCGCACTCAGGGGATAATTACAGCCTGTCGTCACCAGAAATCTGCATCTTTGCTGCAGCACTCACAGCCACCCATGCCCTGGGTGCAGCGCACAGCCTGCAGCCCCCAAGAGGGAGAAATCTGGGTTAGCCAAACAGGAGGGAAGGCATGGAGAGGCTCTGAAGGTCCTTTATGAGGAACACATCAGGAATTCAGATCTGAGACCTCAGAAAGCGGAACGAAGTGAAAGAGCAGAATGAGAAAATCACAGGAAAAAAAAAAAAAAGGAATTTAATTTCCGAGGAGTTGTGTTGGGTTTGTTACTCCCGCAGAGCTGGGGGCTGGAATTCAGCTCTGCTCACTCGGCACTTGAGCCTGAACCTCGCCTCTGGGTAACGAGAGCCTGATGTTCTGAAAGAGCCCCCAGCTCACCCTCCTCCTCCTCCTCCCTCCTGCTCCCCTGACACTCGGCCGCCCGTGGAGACCTCTCCCACATCCAACCCTCTGTCCATGCTAAATAGCACTAAAAGTTATTTAAGACAAGGTTATTTAGGACAAGCTGAGCCAGTGTCACGGATGAAATTCACTGCAGCACAACTCTGCGTGAAACCATTTGTTTTGGCTTCTACTGATTAGATCCTCTCCTAAAAAGAGCAGTGGTGGCGGGGGGGAAATGGAAAAGTGAAAAACAAATGGAGAACTGAAAAAAAATGGCTAACTCTGGGAAAAGAAATGGTTAATTATGAGAAAAAAAAATGGATAACTCTGAAAAGAAATGGTTAATTATGAGAAAAAAATGGATAACTCTGAAAAGAAATGGTTAACACTGGGAAAAAATGGATAACTCTGAAAAGAAAGGGTTAACTATGAGAAAAAATGGCTAACTCTGAAAAGAAAGGGTTAATTATGAGAAAAAAATGGATAACTGAAAAGAAATGGTTAACTATGAGAACAAAATGGATAACTGAAAAGAAATGGTTAACTATGAGAACAAAATGGATAACTGAAAAGAAATGGTTAACACTGGGAAAAAATGGATAACTCTGAAAAGAAATGGTTAACACAGGGGAAAAATGGGTAACTCTGAAAAGAAAGGGTTAACACTGGAAAAAAATGGATAACTCTGAAAAGAAGTGGTTAACACTGGAAAAAAATGGATAACTCTGAAAAGAAAGGGTTAACTATGAGAAAAAAATTGATAACTCTGAAAAGAAAGGGTTAACTATGAGAAAAAAATGGATAATTCTGAAAAGAAGTGGTTAACACTGGGAAAAAATGGATAACTCTGAAAAGAAATGGTTAACTATGAGAAAAAAATGGATAACTCTGAAAAGAAGTGGTTAACACAGGGGAAAAATGGGTAACTCTGAAAAGAAAGGGTTAACACTGGAAAAAAATGGATAATTCTGAAAAGAAATGGTTAACACTGGGAAAAAAATGGATAACTCTGAAAAGAAAGGGTTAACTATGAGAAAAAAATTGATAACTCTGAAAAGAAAGGGTTAACTATGAGAAAAAAATGGATAATTCTGAAAAGAAGTGGTTAACACTGGGAAAAAATGGATAACTCTGAAAAGAAATGGTTAACTATGAGAAAAAAATGGATAACTCTGAAAAGAAGTGGTTAACACTAGGAAAAAAATGGCTAACTTTGGAATCAGAGTTCAAATTAGAACCAAACTTACCGGGATCCTTTCCTCAATGTTGAGCTCCTCTTTCTTGGGGGTCTCCAGGGCTGCTCCGGGGGGGATGGAGCTGTCCCCTCCTGCACCGGGGCGGTGCCTGGGCACCACCGGGGCCCCCCGAGGCTCCCCAGAACCAGCAGGAAAACTCAAACTCTCCAAGGAAACAGCCCCAAGGCGGTCCATGACGCCGTGAGCAGCGGGAACAGCGGGGCTGAGGGACTGACCGTCCTTCTCCTCACCATCAGCTGGGGAGCTGCCATCCTCCCGAAGGAGCGCAGCGAGGCCGGACACAAACACGTCGGGGGCCGAGCTTCGCCGTGCCCCAGCGCCCACACGTCCAGCCCGAGCTGCGGGGGCTGGCAGAGCAGGGCTCCCGTCCCCCGGGGGCTGCAGGAGCCCGGAGCAGCTTTCCGCTGCGCTGACCGCAGCCGGGGCTCGGCTCCTGCCGCAGGCGCTGACGGCGTGCTCGGACTGCGCCCTGCTCAGGGCCGGTGCCGGGCGCCTCTGGCCTTCGGGGTGGAAACGCAAACTCCCCCGAGAGCCTGGCTCCTCGGAGCAAGGAGCAGCACGGTCCTCGGCGTCCCTGCGGCTCTCCTGCGCGGACAAAACACGGCTGGAGGCCCCGGGAGGTGCGCTGGAGGCGTTCCTGGCGGGAGGAAATCCAGCCGGCACCCCCGAGCTGGCAGCACCGGGACCCTGCTCCGGCTGGCACACGTGCCAGGCTCCCACCTTCTCCAGGAACCCCAGCGGTGGGAAGGACTGGATCCTGCCAGGGCCCGGGGATCCCGGCCTCGGGGCCTCCCGGCGCTCCGGCACAGCGTTCTGGGGATGCTGCTCCCCCGGGGATCCAGGGCCAGGGGACGGCCCTGGGGCTCCTCCGTCGGAAGAGCCAGGAGAGGGAGAGGCCTGCAGCTCCGAGGGGATGGCCAGGAGCCCGGCTCCCTCCGCCCCAGCGCTTCTCTTGAGGAACAGCCCCGGCGTGGACTGGAAGTTGGGACGAGGCAGGAGCAGGGAGAAGGAGCCCTCAGCCCCCAGACTGAAGGAAGGGGAGATCTCCGTCACCTTGTGTCCCCTCTCTATGGAGCACTCGGAGGCGGTCAGCTCGTCCCTGCTCCCCGCTGGAGAGCGCCCAGGGCACGGGGCAGCGGCCACGGCAGCGCCCTGGGGCTGGCTGGGGGGCGCGGCGGGGCCCGGCCGCTCTCTGCCCCGCGTCCCCGACGGCAGCAGAGCTCCCCGCAGCTCCTCCACGGGCTCCTCCGAGGCGCCGAGCTCCACCCCACGCTGCTCCAGCCATCCTCCGCCCGCCTCAGCCGCTGCTGCTGCACGGAGAACAGCCCGAGCACACGAGTCCTCGGAGTCCCCTCTCCTGACGCCGCCAGAGAAACCATCCGACAGCTCCGGCACCTTCCTTCCTTCCTCCTGCTTCTCCAGGGCTCCTGCTCCGCTCCCGAGCGCTCCCACCCGTCCCTGCTGCGCCCCCCTTTCGCTTGGCTCCGACAGTTTGGTCAGCGCGGTTTTATAGGAGGAGCTCCCCGAGGATGAGGATTCCTCCTGCCCTGGGGAGTCCTTGTCCCTCTCTGCCAGCTCAGAGCCAGCAGCTGGGCCACCAGTGTCCTGGGAGGGGTGTCCAGAGGGGTGTCCACTGGGGTGTCCACTGGGGTGTCCACTGGGATGTCCAGAGGGGTGTCCACTAGGATGTCCACTGGGATGTCCAGAGGGGTGTCCACTGGGATGTCCAGAGGGGTGGCCATTGGATTGTCCACTGGGGTGTCCAGAGGGATGTCCACTGGACTGTCCACTGAGGTGTCCATTGGACTGTCCACTGGGGTGTCCACTGGATTGTCCACTGGGGTGTCCAGAGGGATGTCCACTGGACTGTCCACTGAGGTGTCCATTGGCGTGTCCAGAGGGGTGTCCACTAGGATGTCCACTGGGATGTCCAGAGGGGTGTCCATTGGAGTGTCCACTGGGATGTCCAGAGGGGTGTCCACTGGATTGTCCACTGCGGTGTCCACTGGATTGTCCACTAGGATGTCCACTGGGGTGTCCAGAGGAATGTTCACTGGAGTGTCCACTGTGTTGTCCACCGGGGTGTCCATCGCTCCCAGCTGTGCTCCAGAGCTGCTCCAGCCCCTTTCCCAGCCCCTCCTCTGGAGCTGGCTGTGCTGGCTCCCCCCTGCTCGGGGCTCCTGGTGCCTCCTGCTCGGTGCCACTGTCCCCGGTGTCCCCGATGTCCCTGATGTTCCTGGTGTCCCCGGTGTCCCCGATGTCCCTGATGTCCCTGAAGTTCCTGGTGTCCCCAGTGTCCCTGGAGTCCCTGATGTTCCTGGTGTCCCCGGTGTCCCTGGAGTCCCTGATGTCCCTGAAGTTCCTGGTGTCCCTGGTGTCCCCGATGTCCCTGATGTCCCCAGTGTCCCTGATGTCCCTGGTGTCCCTGATGTCCCTGGTGTCCCCAATGTCCCCGATGTCCCTGATGTCCCCAATGTCCCTGATGTCCCCAATGTCCCCGATGTCCCTGGTCTCCCCGATGTCCCTGATGTCCCCAATGTCCCTGGTGTCCCCGATGTCCCTGATGTCCTCAGTGTCCTGGATGTCCCTGATGTCCCTCATGTCCCCGATGTCCCCAGTGTCCCTTATGTCCCTGGTGTCCCCGATGTCCCCGATGTCCCTGATGTCCCTCATGTCCCTGATGTCCCCGATGTCCCTGGTGTCCCTGATGTCCCCAGTGTCCCTTATGTCCCTGATGTCCTCGGTGTCCCGGATGTCCCTGATGTCCCTCATGTCCCCGATGTCCCTGGTGTCCCTGATGTCCCCAGTGTCCCTTATGTCCCTGATGTCCCCGGTGTCCCCGGTGTCCCTGGTGTCCCCGATGTCCCTGATGTCCCTGATGTCCCCAATGTCCCTGGTGTCCCCGATGTCCCTGATGTCCTCAGTGTCCTGGATGTCCCTGATGTCCCTCATGTCCCCGATGTCCCTGATGTCCCTCATGTCCCCGGTGTCCCCGGTGTCCCTGTCCCCAGGGCGCTGCCCGCACACGGAGCGTTGGGAGAGCTGGGATGAAGAGGGAAGGGCTGGGCCCCTCGGGGCTGCTCCTCCATGGACGTGGGGAGGCTCCGGGTGCCCCAGGGACGCTCCAGACACATCCGGGACTCCTCTGCAAGGGGCAAGGAAAGCGGATTCCTGATCAGTTCTTTGATTTCAACGTCTCTGGTTTAAATCAGCGGCAAAGGAACTTCAGGGGACAGCTGGGGGTCAGCAATATTCACACAAATACCCAAAAATGCACCCCCTAAAGGGGCAAAACCCGAAGGAATGGGAAGAAATATCAAAAATCTCCTATAAAATTAAGGCTCAATAATAATATACAATAAATATATATTATATAATATATATGATATATGATATATGATATATAATATCAATTATTATTATTATTATTATTGTTGTTGTTGTTGTTATTATTAATCAATTTCTACTTAGTATAGCAATATTTTTCAACCTGTTTAGGACCAAAACGTTTTTAACTGACAGGCTGTTATTGGCCACATAAATAAATAAAATTAGCTAAGTAAAAAAATGCAAAGTGTACTTACACATATCCCAGCTTGCCTTTTGCTTGGCTTTTTAACATAAATCACCTACTTCAGTTCCTAATATCAATTATTTTCTTTAAAGGATACAAAAGCAGCCAGGCCTCAGATAAGCAACAAATTCCTATAAAGTTCTAATATTCATATTGGGAATTGCTCAATTAATAGCTCCTTTATATTAAACATACCATCAAACCCTAATAAAAATTATTCCAAGCAAGCAGAGCACCTCGAAACGAAGGTGACAGAGCCTTTTACTGGAACAGCTCTTTCCTTGTGCGTTTTAACCCCAATTTTGTATTGTAAATTACACATATACACATATATGGGTATATATACAAACCACAACACTGTCCACCTATGTTTTTACTCCTGTAAATACGCAAATCTGATTTTTGTCCCCAATATTTCATTTCAGAAGTTTATTCCCTAGTCTAAGGAAGCTCCAGAGATGTTGAAGAGGGTGGAGTTCCTCATTTTCCCATTTTCCCAGGGTACCTCAGCACAAGCTCAGAAGAGCCTGGTCCTGGTTTTCCCTTGCCCAAACTCTCCTGAGGGCAAAATCCAGAGGTGCCTTTTCCCCACACCCCCAAACCCCACATTTCTGTGCCCAGGAAATGCCATTATCCATCATCCTCCACTGCAGAACCTCCAGGGGAAAGGAAGAGCCCCAGCACCCCATCCCACCTCAAGGGGAGGAAATCCAGCTGGGATTCCTGCAGGAACGTCTCAGCCCGGGCTGGGCTCAGCAGCAGGGGCAGGCAGGGGGAGAATCTGCTGTCCTGGATATCTGGGAGAGAGAAAAACACCAACAGGGCTGTGAGAGCGGGCAGCACAGTCCCAAAGATCCCAGCCCCACAGCCCCAAAGATCCCAGCCTCAGTCCCAAAGATCCCAGCCTTGTATCCCCAAATATCCCAGCCTTGTATTCCCAAAGATCCCAGCCCCAGTCCCAAAGATCCCAGCCTCATATCCCCAAAAATCCCAGCTTTGTATCCCCAAAGATCCCAGCCCCAGTCCCAAAGATCCCAGCCCCACATTCCCAAAGATCCCAGCATTGTATTCCCAAAGATCCCAGCCTCAGTCCCAAAGATCCCAGCCCCACAGCCCCAAAGATCCCAGCCTTGTATTCCCAAAGATCCCAGCCCCACAGCCCCAAAGATCCCAGCCTTGTATTCCCAAAGATCCCAGCCCCACAGCCCCAAAGATCCCAGCCTTGTATTCTCAAAGATCCCAGCCCCACAGCCCCAAAGATCTCAGCCTCAGTCCCAAAGATCCCAGCCTTGTATCCCCAAAGATCCCAGCTTCAGTCCCAAAGATCCCAGCCCCACATCCCCAAAGATCCCAGCATTGTATTCCCAAAGATCCCAGCCCCACAGCCCCAAAGATCCCAGCCCCACAGCCCCAAAGATCCCAGCCCCACATCCCCAAAGAACCCAGCCCCACATCCCCAAAGATCCCAGCCCCACATCCCCAGAGATCCCAGCCCCACATCCCCAGAGATCCCAGCCCCACATCCCCAAAGATCCCAGCCCCACATCCCCAGAGATCCCAGCCCCACATCCCCAGAGATCCCAGCTGCAGGGAAGGGGAGGGAATCCCACACTTAAACCCCTGGAGCCTCCTCCCTCCTGGATTAAATTTATCCTTCTCATCCCGTACCAAACCCAGGGCTCCAACCACTCACTCCTGGCACTGCCATCCCCAGCTTATCCTAAAACTCCTCCTGTGCCATCCCCACCCGTTCCACCCCAGCCAGCAGCTCCCTCCCGATTTCCAGCTGGGATCACACAGGATTTTATCCCACCCCTTCTACTTCCTCACAAACCAAGGATCCCACTGGTGCCTTCCCTGCTCCCTGTTTTCCCACCATCTCTGATTCCACAAAGGCTGTGTGGCATTTTTCTCGGGAGGGATTCAAGTTAAATCAAGCCTAGCAGGCAGCAATGATTGCTGCAGCAATCAACTTCAGGTTTTATCCTGCATTTCTTAGCTCTTTGGGGTTCTTGGCGGTTTATTTCCAGTCCATTGCTTACAAAAACAAATGGAAATTGTTCATACCGCAAGAATCAAAGCAACTCTAATGTATGTGTTATTATCTGCAGGGTTTAGATGTTAACTGCAAGTTTGGGGGTGGTCCTCTCCTTTTTTAACCCTTAGCTGATATCTCAGAAGTGTAAATAACTACAGACGTGTCCGAGGGGTGCAAAAAATACTCCCAGTATTCTGAGCTTTTACTTTTAATGGAAAAGGGCTGTTTGTGCTCGAGGGAGTGACTTCCTGACCCAGAAATGCCATTTACTTCATTTGGGCTCATTAGCTTCCAACCACTCAGACAAGCCACAGTCTGCAGCACTTAGAGGAGCACAATCACCTCAGAAAAATGATCATTACACAAACAAACAAACAAAAAAAAATCCAGTTTTCATTCCGTCAGCTGCACCCCGAGGCTCCTCCACCCACACTGCATCACCTGACCTGCAGCAGCCAACCACGAGGCAACCTCGCTTATTAATTTTTAATTTAATACTTCCAATTAACATTTTTTTTAATTGCCTTAGAACTCCAGATAGTGAGAGGCTAATTACACAGAGAGAAATAACTGGATTTGCAACGCCAAATATGATTGAATTGCTTGCTCGGGAGTTTAGAGAAAGGAAATGAGATGCAGCTTAAAAAAATGGGTTAAAAAACCTATTCCTGCGCAATGTGACAGCAGGAGGAATTCCAGGGGGCTCAGTGTGCACTGGAAAGCAGAGCTGGATGACAGAATGAATTCTGACACACGTGGAGGTGTAAAACAGGAGAGGAGAAAGCGGCAGCGGCAGCACAGAGGGAGCAGAGCCCAGGAACGGGGTCAGGATAACTCATTTATGGCACAGCAGCTCCTCAGGGCTGCTTATCAAAGGCACACCCCAAAGGGGGCTAAGGAACCCCTGATGGGAACTGTGGGGCTGGGGCAGGGACGGGATTGGGGCAGGGACGGGATTGGGACAGGGACGGGATTGGGGAGTGATGGGATTGGGACAGGGACGGGATTGGGACAGGGACGGGATTGGGACAGGGACGGGATTGGGACAGGGACGGGATTGGGGCAGTGATGGGATTGGGGAGTGATGGGATTGGGACAGGGACGGGATTGGGACAGGGACGGGATTGGGACAGGGATGGGATTGGGACAGGGACAGGATTGGGACACTGACGGGATTGGGGCAGGGACAAGGTTGGGACAGGGATGGGATTGGGACAGGGACGGGATTGGGGCAGGGACGGGATTGGGACACTGACGGGATTGGGGCAGGGACGGGATTGGGACAGGGACGGGATTGGGGAGTGATGGGATTGGGACAGGGACGGGATTGGGACAGGGACGGGATTGGGGCAGGGACGGGATTGGGACAGGGACGGGATTGGGGCAGGGATGGGATTGGGACAGGGACGGGATTGGGACAGGGACGGGATTGGGGCAGGGATGGGATCGGGCAGGGATGGGATTGGGGCAGGGACGGGATTGGGGCAGGGATGGGATCGGGGCAGGGATGGGATAGGGGAGTGATGGGATTGGGGAGTGATGGGATTGGGGCAGGGATGGGATTGGGACAGGGACGGGATTGGGACAGGGACAGGATTGGGACAGGGATGGGATCGGGGCAGGGATGGGATTGGGGCAGGGATGGGATTGGGGCAGGGATGGGATTGGGGAGTGATGGGATTGGGGAGTGATGGGATTGGGGCAGGGATGGGATTGGGACAGGGATGGGATTGGGGAGTGATGGGATTGGGGCAGGGATGGGATTGGGGCAGGGACGGGATTGGGTCAGGGACAGGATTGGGGAGTGATGGGATTGGGGCAGGGATGGGATTGGGGAGTGATGGGATTGGGGCAGGGATGGGATTGGGGAGTGATGGGATTGGGACACTGATGGGATTGGGGCAGGGGTGGGATTGGGACACTGATGGGATTGGGGCAGGGGTGGGATTGGGACACTGATGGGATTGGGGCAGGGGTGGGATTGGGACACTGATGGGATTGGGGCAGGGGTGGGATTGGGACACTGATGGGATTGGGGCAGGGGTGGGATTGGGACACTGATGGGATTGGGGAGTGATGGGATTGGGACAGGGATGGGATTGGGGAGTGATGGGATTGGGGAGTGATGGGATTGGGGCAGGGATGGGATTGGGAAGTGATGGGATAGGGGAGTGATGGGATTGGGGCAGGGATGGGATTGGGGCAGGGATGGGATTGGGGAGTGATGGGATTGGGAAGTGATGGGATTGGGGGATTGTGGCAGCCATGGGACTGTGGGACTGGGGCAGGGATGGGATTTAAGCAGAGCGGAATCCTGATTTGAAATCAGAAGAGGAGCCTGAGCTGGCTCCCTGGGATCTCCCTCACGTTTCTCTCAAACACACAGAGGTTTGTTCAGGGCTGGGACTGTCTGAGCCTGGACTTTACATCCCCAATTCCCAACAATTAACTGGGAGCACACAGAGGTTCCAACGCTTTTGTTGCTCGTTCACTCAAGAATTTTTCGCTGCTACACTCGGCAATACTGAGCAGATTAATCTGGATACAGAATTATTGCATTATTATTTGCATTAAGGATGCAAAGCAGTGTTTTTTAAGAAACACTAAGCAAGGCTGCAATCTGAACTCCCTCGGTTGTTAGGTGGACTTTTCCCCCTCCCAAATCTGGTTTTCTATTTAAAATGGCATCAGTGAACAAATAATATTAGTTGCAGTTATCAAACCAGACTTGTCAGCTCCCATCATGACACACTCCATGTGGCAGAACTGGCACGTTATTTTTAGTCATGCAAGGGAAGAGGAAAACAAGCTTTTCTGATTCCAGCTTAACTTCTCCGCTTTGAATGAAATTTTCAAGCTAAATTGAAAAGCAGGAATGATTAAAGAAAAGGTTCTTACACACACATAAAAAAACCCGAAAAAGCTGGGTGTGCTTTGGAAATGAAGAAACAAAGAGAATTAAGGGAGGGAGCAGAAAATAATTGAGGGAAAAAAGCTGTCAGAAGCAGATGTCGCCAATCTTTTGTGTAGAGGGATTAATAAAGTAAAACTGCACACACACACACACAGAGACCCCACAAATCACAACATTTGGCTGATAAATCAGGCTCCATTATACCAACAAAAACAAAAGTGCCACCTGACATTTGCACTAAGAAACTCCAAGGGATGAACAAGTGACAGAACATTCTCCAGTCAGAGCCGTGAACAGGGAACTCTCACTGCTCCAAGGCCCTTCAAGAACCATTCATCCCCTGTCCTTCATGTTCCTCCACAAATCCCAAATATCCCCTGCCCTTCATGGACCTCCAGAAATCCCAAACACCCCCTGTCCTTCATGGACCTCCAGAAATGCCAAATATCCCCTGCCCTTCATGTTCCTCCACAAATCCCAAACACCCCCTGCCCTTCATGTTCCTCCACAAATCCCAAACATCCCCTGCCCTTCAGGGACCTCCACAAATCCCAAACACCCCCTGCCCTTCAGGGACCTCCACAAATCCCAAACACCCCCTGTCCTTCATGGACCTCCACAAATCCCAAACACCCCCTGTCCTTCATGGACCTCCAGAAATCCCAAACACCCCCTGTCCTTCATGGACCTCCAGAAATGCCAAATATCCCCTGCCCTTCATGGACCTCCACAAATCCCAAATATCCCCTGTCCTTCATGGACCTCCAGAAATCCCAAACACCCCCTGTCCTTCATGGACCTCCACAAATCCCAAATATCCCCTGTCCTTCATGGACCTCCAGAAATGCCAAATATCCCCTGCCCTTCATGTTCCTCCACAAATCCCAAACACCCCCTGCCCTTCATGGACCTCCACAAATCCCAAACACCCCCTGCCCTTCAGGGACCTCCACAAATCCTTCATGGACCTCCACAAATCCCAAACACCCCCTGCCCTTCAGGGACCTCCACAAATCCTTCATGGACCTCCACAAATCCCAAACACCCCCTGTCCTTCATGGACCTCCAGAAATCCCAAATATCCCCTGTCCTTCATGGACCTCCAGAAATCCCAAACACCCCCTGTCCTTCATGGACCTCCACAAATCCCAAAATTCCTCCAGAGAAGCCCAAGGATGAGGCAGGGATTTGCCAGGCAGCAAAAACCTCAGAGCACAGCCCCTCGAGGGAGGGCAGGGAGGGCAGGGAAGTGTCCCAGGCCAGGCTGGACACGGGGGCCTGGAGCAGCCCGGGACAGTGGCAGGTGTCCCTGAGGGATGGGGTGGCACTGGGTGGGATCTGAGCTCCTCCCAACCCGAACAATTCCCAGATCAACCATTCCCAGCCCAGCCAGAGCAGCCTGACCCCACTGCATGGTGGGTTCAGCTCCTCCAGCACAAACCATTCCTAAACCATTCCCAACCTCCAAATTCCAAACCCAAACCATTCCCAACCCAGACCACTCCCAACCCAAACCATTCCTAACCCAAACCATTCCCAACCCAAACCATTCCAAACCCAGACCATTCCTAACTCAAACCATTCCCAACCCAAACCATTCCCAACCCAAACCATTCCAAACCCAGACCATTCCAAACCCAAACCATTCCAAACCCAAACCATTCCCAACCCAAACCATTCCAAACCCAGACCATTCCCAACACATTCCTGGGGCACATTTGGGATGTCAGGATGGATCCTGGGGCACATTTGGGATGTCAGGATGGATCCTGGGGCACATTTGGGACGCTCAGGATGGATCCTGGGGCACATTTGGGATGTTTGGGATGGATCCCTCTGGCACATTTGGGATGTCAGGATGGATCCTGGGGCACATTTGGGATGTCAGGATGGATCCTGGGGCACATTTGGGATGTCCAGGATGGATCCTGGGGCACATTTGGGATGTCAGGATGGATCCTGGGGCACATTTGGGATGTCAGGATGGATCCTGGGGCACATTTGGGATGTCAGGATGGATCCTGGGGCACATTTGGGATGTCAGGATGGATCCTGGGGCACATTTGGGATGTCAGGATGGATCCCTCTGGCACATTTGGGATGTCAGGATGGATCCTGGGGCACATTTGGGATGCTCAGGATGGATCCTGGGGCACATTTGGGATGTCAGGATGGATCCCTCTGGCACATTTGGGATGTCAGGATGGATCCCTCTGGCACATTTGGGATGTCAGGATGGATCCTGGGGCACATTTGGGATGTCAGGATGGATCCCTCTGGCACATTTGGGATGTCAGGATGGATCCCTCTGGCACATTTGGGATGCTCAGGATGGATCCTGGGGCACATTTGGGATGTCAGGATGGATCCTGGGGCACATTTGGGATGTCAGGATGGATCCTGGGGCACATTTGGGATGCTCAGCCAGCGCCAGGCCCGGAGCAGCTCCCCGGGCTGGGGCAGGCAGCGATGTCAGCGCTGCTCTCCCGGAGCACCCTGTGCCCAAATCGGGATTTTCCTGCTGTCCCTCTGAAGGTCAAAAGCCGTCTCAGTGGAAATCACGGAGCAGCAAACCTGGGGCTGTCTCTGCCTGTCCCAGGCTGCCGAGAAGCCGGAATGCCACAGCCAAGCTGCCATTCCGGGGGGATAAAAAAGGAAAGCAAAACAAAAACAAAGCCTGGGCTCTGTCAAGCTGTTCCACGGAGCAGCAGGAGCACTTCAGTACAACTGTCATCGTCATTCCTCCCCTCCTGACATGAAAGCCGAGACACTTTTGGAGGAGGAGAAGAAGGAATAAATGAGAGTTGCAGCGATGGCTCCCTCTCCTCTCACCTCTGCTCCCAGATCTGGGAATTCTGTGCACACACCGAGCCCGCAGCCACTGGCTCTGCTCTAGAGAGCAGCAGGTAAAACAGCAGAGCAGAGGGCTTTTACACCTTTTATCACCTTACAGAGCCTTCTGCTTGCTCCTAAACTCCAGCTGCATTTGGAAACACAAAGCTCGACAAATAGCAAGAAGTTTTTTCTCGATTAAATGGCTTGGAGCTCTGCAAATAATAACGGGGAAAGGGATGCAAAATACACAAAACACAAAAATGCTGCTCAGAGGATGTGGGCATGGACAAGGACAACCTTCCATGTCCTGCACCTCACTCGCCTCCAAAAATGGGGATTTATTCACCGTCCATCCCTGTGATGCACACCTGCAGACCCGGCTCTGACACACCCAGGAATGGGGATTTATTCACTGTCCATGAACTCCCTGGGATGCAGACACAGCTTTGAACCACCTGCAGACCCAGCTCTGACACACCCAGGAATGGGGATTTATTCACTGTCCATCCCTGTGATGCACACCTGCAGACCCGGCTCTGACACACCCCAAAACGGGGATTTATTCACTGTCCATGAACTCCCCGTGGTGCACACGCAGCTTTGAACCACCTGCAGACCCAGCTCTGACACACCCAAAAACGGGGATTTATTCACTGTCCATGAACTCCCTGGGATGCAGACACAGCTTTGAACCACCTGCAGACCCGGCTCTGACACACCCCAAAACAGGGATTTATTCACTGTCCATGAACTCCCCGTGGTGCACACACAGCTTTGAACCACCTGCAGACCCAGCTCTGACACACCCAGGAATGGGGATTTATTCACTGTCCATCCCTGTGATGCACACCTGCAGACCCAGCTCTGACACACCCCAAAACAGGGATTTATTCACTGTCCATGAACTCCCTGGGATGCAGACACAGCTTTGAACCACCTGCAGACCCGGCTCTGACACACCCCAAAACGGGGATTTATTCACTGTCCATGAACTCCCTGGGATGCAGACACAGCTTTGAACCACCTGCAGACCCGGCTCTGACACACCCCAAAACGGGGATTTATTCACTGTCCATGAACTCCCCGTGATGCACACACAGCTCTGACACACCCAGGAGCAGCGTTCGTTTCGGGAAGGAGAACAACTCCTCCGAGCCGTCTCCCAGGCGCTTCCAAAGGCAGAGCAGCTCACAGCTCGGCCCCAGCAGCCTCCTGTGCCCTTACACACAGCAGCAGCTCGCTCCTCTCACCGCCTGCCCGCGTGAAACAACCGGGCAAGGGGCTCCAACAGAAATCTCCTGAACCAAAAGCCCATTTAACCCTCGCAGTAAACGCCACCAGGGACGGCTGCAGCAGTGGGTTTGGGATGAACCAGAGCCCAGCCGAGATGTCCCTTCTCTTCCTACAGGCTCCCTCACCGAGGATGGAGCAAGGCATCATCAAAATCACCTCAAGAGCTGATGAAAATCACCGAGAGTTCACGTTAAAAAAACAAAAAAGTCAAATTCATAACGCCCTCGGGAGCTGCTAGGAGGCAATTCCCCAGGCGGGTTCAGCTCCATGCCTTTAAGGGGTGTTTTAACCTCCACAGAAAACCCCAGAAAGCAGCTACACCCAGGAAATGGCAAATTGCAGAGCTGAGCTTGCAGTTAACTACGGGCACAGAAGGTTCATTTTAAAATATCACAGTTAGGTGATTTGCCTCTCAATAATTTTGTTTGTTTGCGAGGGAACACCGCTGGTGTAGGGACAGAGCTTCAGAGGCACTCAGCTCAGCAGCTGCAGCCACACCCTGCTCAGGTGAGTCCCAAAAGGAATTTCCTCAGGGGCAGGGGAGCTCCTGGCTCTGCAGGGGGGTCAGCGCAGAAAGAACCACCCTGGGCAGAGGAACAAACAGCATTTCACAGCCATGCTTCCAGTGAGCTGGGGCTTCCCCGGGATACTCTGACTCCAGGTGACAATGAGTGGAACCGAGCAAGCACAGAGGTGAAATCAGACCTTGGAATCTCCCAAAGCCACCTCTGACTGAGCTGCTGGGGTCAGGTGTGAAAAGGAGCAGCACAGGCAGTGAACCTGGCTGAAGCTGTGTCAGAACTGCAAAGTCCCAGCGGCAGGAACTGCATCCAGACCCCAGGGGTGCCACAATGAAAGGAATTAAAGCAGTGCAATGGATTTTAAAGGCATTTCATTCCCCCCCCTGCCATGGGCAGGGACAATTCCACTGCCCCAGGCTGCTCCAGCCCGGCCCTGGGCACTGCCAGGGCTGGAAGCTGCACTCAGGCTTATCCTTAATTCCACGGGAAAACAAGAGCGAAGCTTTACCTGGGACAAACGGAGATCCAGGGAACCCCACAAACCCTTCACCTCACCTTGAGGGGGGCTTTGAGAACAGAACCACACCCAACACGCTGTGCGAACCTCCCTGCTCAGCGAGGAAGCCCAGACCCAGGCGAGGGAGCGGCAGCGGAACGCGGACGGTGCGGCAATCACCGAACGTACCCAGCGGGGACACGGGGGCTGCAGCTCCACGAGACGCCTCCGCCGAGGGCAGCAGCCCTTCCTCCAGCGTGGGGAACTCACACAGGTCCCTGGAGGCGCAGCTCAGGCCCGGCTCTGTGCGCAGGGCAGCGCAGGAACAGCCGCTCTCCACCTCTGCTGCCAGCTGGAACCACGGCTCCGTGTCCTGCGGGAGGAAACGCGGCTGCGGCGTCACCCGGCTTCACCATGGCTTCACCAGAAACATCACCACAGCATCACCACTGCTTCACCAGAAACATCATCACAGCTTCACCACAGCTTCACCAGAAACATCACCACAGCTTCACCAGAAACATCACCACAGCTTCACCAGAAACATCATCACAGCACCACCAGAAACATCACCACAGCACCACCAGAAACATCAACACAGCACCACCAGAAACATCACCAGAAACATCACCACAGCATCACCAGAAACATCAACACAGCTTCACCAGAAACATCACCACAGCACCACCAGAAACATCACCACAGCACCACCAGAAACATCACCACAGCACCACCAGAAACATCAACACAGCACCACCAGAAACATCACCACAGCATCACCAGAAACATCACCAGAAACATCACCACAGCATCACCAGAAACATCACCACAGCTTCACCAGAAACATCACCACAGCATCACCAGAAACATCACCACAGCATCACCAGAAACATCACCACAGCTTCACCACAGCATCACCAGAAACATCACCACAGCTTCACCACTGCTTCACCAGAAACATCACCGGAACTTCACCGCAACTTCACCACAGCATTACCACAGCACCACTGCAGCATCACAACATCACTGCAGCACCACTGCAGCATCACCACAGCACCACTGCAGCATCACAGCACCACTGCAGCACCACTGCAGCATCACCACAGCACTGCTGCAGCATCACCGCGGCATCACCGCAGCGAGACAGAGCGACTGCTGCTCCTCACCTGTGATTCCCACACAGACACCCAGCTTGGACAGTGAAAGAACCACGATTCATTAATAAAAGCAGGAAAAAATTCTACTTCCCATACGGATACTCAGCTTGGAAGGTGAAAGAACCACGATTCATTAATAAAAGCAGGGAAAATTCCATTTCTCATATAAATACTCAGCCTGGGATGTGGAAGAACCACGAGGCATTGACAAAAGCAGGGAAAATTCTATTTCTCATATAAATACTCAGCCTGGGACGCGGAAGAACCATGAGGCATTGATAAAAGCAGGGAAAATTCTACTTCCCATACAAATACTCAGCTTGGATGGTGAAAGAACCATGATTCATTAAAAAAACCAGGGAAAATTCTATTTCTCATATAAATACTCAGCCCGGGATGTGAAAGAACCACGATTCATTAAAAAAAACAGGGAAAATTCTATTTCTCATATAAATACTCAGCCCAGGAGGCGGAAGAACCACGAGGCATTGATAAAAGCAGGGAAAATTCCATTTCTCATATAAATACTCAGCCTGGGACGCGGAAGAACCATGAGGCATTGATAAAAGCAGGGAAAATTCTACTTCCCATATAAATACTCAGCTTGGATGGTGAAAGAACCATGATTCATTAATAAAAACAGGGAAAATTCTATTTCCCATGCAGATAACCCAGCTTGGGATGCAAAAGAACCCGAGGCATTAATAAAAACAGGGAAAATTCTATTTCTCATATAAATACTCAGCCTGGGACGCAGAAGAACCACGAGACATTGATAAAAGCAGGGAAAATTCTATTTCCCATGCAGATAACCCAGCTTGGGATGCAAAAGAACCATGATTCATTAATAAAAACAGGGAAAATTCTATTTCTCATATAAATACTCTGCCTGGGAGGCGGAAGAACCATGAGGCATTGATAAAAGCAGGGAAAAATCTATTTCTCATATAAATACTCAGCCCGGGATGTGGAAGAACCACGAGGCATTGACAAAAGCAGGGAAAATTCTATTTCTCATATAAATACTCAGCCTGGGATGTGGAAGAACCACGAGGCATTGATAAAAGCAGGGAAAATTCTATTTCTCATATAAATACTCAGCCTGGGATGTGGAAGAACCACGAGGCATTGATAAAAGCAGGGAAGTCTCCCAGTGAACTGCTGAAAGCCCAGCACTGTCCCTGCTGGAGCTCCTCAGCCTTTGGAGACACCACCGAGGTGTTAAAGCTCCTCTCCACAGCAGCACTTTGCTGTATGAGCCAGGATCTTTACAAAACCATTCGGAAATCCTTTTTTTTTTTAAATTAGACCAGGCTGATAAGGCTCAGCCTTTTGAGCTGAGGGAATTCTCAGAGCCATATTCGACATTTGGCAGCACATCCAGCAGATCTGCTGCGACCGATCACAGCGCAAGGTCTGGAGGCCACATAAAGCACCTCCTGCTAATTGCGACCACCTAATTAACCCTCACCCCGAGCCAGACCAGCTCAGCACACAGCCTGGCAGCAGCAGCTTCCTGAGGGATGGATGATCCCAGGGACAACCCATTGATCCCAGGTGCACCCCACTGCTCCCAGGGACATCCCATGGACAACCCATTGATCCCAGAGACACCCCACTCTTCCCAGGGACACCCCATTGATGCCAGGCACATCCCAGGGATACTCCATTGATCCCAGGGACATCTCAGGGACATCCCATTGATCCCAGGTGCACCCCACTGCTCCCAGGGACATCCCAAAGACACCCCACTGATCCTAGGAACATCTCAGGGACATCCCATTGATCCCAGTGACACCCCAGTGACACCCCAGTGACACCCCAGCACTCCCAGGGACACCCCAGCACTCCCGGGCCCCGGTGCTGCAGCCCCTCGCTCCGAGCAGGGCAGGAGGAGGTGGCAGTGGCTGGAGGGATCATTCCCTGCTCAGAGCCCCAGGTGGTGGCTCTGTACCCCAGCGGGTGCTGCTCTGCCCCACGCACAACAAAACCCACAAAACACCCCGGCCGTGCCCAACGGGGGCAGCTGGGCTCTGCACCCCACATCCTGGGCAGGGACTGAACTGCACCCAGAGCTCTGCCCCAAATCCTGGACGGGGACTGAACTGCATCCACAGCTCTGCACCCCACATCCTGGGCAGGGACTGAACTGCATCCACAGCTCTGCACCCCACATCCTGGGAAAGGACTGAACTGCATCCACAGCTCTGCACCCCACATCCTGGGCAAGGACTGAACTGCATCCAGAGCTCTGCACCCCAAATCCTGGGCAGGGACTGAACTGCATCCACAGCTCTGCACCCCACATCCTGGGCAGGGACTGAACTGCATCCACAGCTCTGCACCCCACATCCTGGGAGGGACTGAACTGCATCCACAGCTCTGCACCCCACATCCTGGGCAGGGACTGAACTGCATCCAGAGCTCTGCACCCCACATCCTGGGCAGGGACTGAACTGCATCCAGAGCTCTGCACCCCACATCCTGGGCAGGGACTGAACTGCATCCACAGCTCTGCACCCCACATCCTGGGCAGGGACTGAACTGCATCCACAGCTCTGCACCCCACATCCTGGGAGGGACTGAACTGCATCCAGAGCTCTGCACCCCACATCCTGGGCAGGGACTGAACTGCATCCAGAGCTCTGCCCCACATCCTGGGAGGGACTGAACTGCATCCAGAGCTCTGCCCCACATCCTGGGAGGGACTGAACTGCATCCAGAGCTCTGCACCCCACATCCTGGGCAGGGACTGAACTGCATCCACAGCTCTGCACCCCACATCCTGGGCAGGGACTGAACTGCATCCAGAGCTCTGCACCCCAAATCCTGGAGAGGGACTGAACTGCATCCACAGCTCTGCACCCCACATCCTGGGAGGGACTGAACTGCATCCACAGCTCTGCACCCCACATCCTGGGCAGGGACTGAACTGCATCCAGAGCTCTGCACCCCACATCCTGGGAGGGACTGAACTGCATCCACAGCTCTGCACCCCACATCCTGGGAGGGACTGAACTGCATCCACAGCTCTGCACCCCACATCCTGGGAGGGACTGAACTGCATCCACAGCTCTGCACCCCACATCCTGGGAGGGACTGAACTGCATCCACAGCTCTGCACCCCACATCCTGGGCAGGGACTGAACTGCATCCACAGCTCTGCACCCCAAATCCTGGGAGGGACTGAACTGCATCCACAGCTCTGCACCCCACATCCTGGGCAGGGACTGAACTGCATCCAGAGCTCTGCACCCCACATCCTGGGCAGGGACTGAACTGCATCCAGAGCTCTGCACCCCACATCCTGGGAGGGACTGAACTGCATCCAGAGCTCTGCACCCCACATCCTGGGCAGGGACTGAACTGCATCCAGAGCTCTGCACCCCACATCCTGGGAGGGACTGAACTGCATCCAGAGCTCTGCACCCCACATCCTGGGCAGGGACTGAACTGCATCCAGAGCTCTGCACCCCACATCCTGGGCAGGGACTGAACTGCATCCACAGCTCTGCACCCCACATCCTGGGCAGGGACTGAACTGCATCCAGAGCTCTGCACCCCACATCCTGGGCAGGGACTGAACTGCACCCACAGCTCTGCACCCCACATCCTGGGAGGGACTGAACTGCATCCACAGCTCTGCACCCCACATCCTGGGCAGGGACTGAACTGCATCCAGAGCTCTGCACCCCACATCCTGGGCAGGGACTGAACTGCATCCACAGCTCTGCACCCCACATCCTGGGAGGGACTGAACTGCATCCAGAGCTCTGCACCCCACATCCTGGGCAGGGACTGAACTGCATCCCTAAACTCCTCCCCTGCTTCAGCTCCCAAAAACCTGCCAGCATCACTCCGGGCACAGCTGCCAATTCCCAGGGACACAAACTTTCCATTCCCAAACCCACGTGAAGCTCAGTGCTGGTATAAAAACCTCGAAATTCAGCACCTCGGTCAGGGTCAGCTCCCAGCACTGATCCTGCCTGGTTTACTCCCACTGCTTGCTGGGGTTTCCAGCAGCCTTTTCTAAATTTAATGTTCATTTATTATTTCATTAAAGCAGGATTTAAAGCCAATATTAATGTTTCAAACTATATTTTAAAAGGCATCTCATGCAAATATCCTCAAGCAAGCCCAGGCTGATTTCTCCATCGTAATGTGGCAACATCTGCCACACTGAGGGCAGGAAGCGACGTGGAATTGGATTCCTGCCTGGAAAAGCAGCTGCAACACCTCCTCCCCACCAGCTACCAGAGGAAAGGGAAATTCCTCCTCTCCAACCCCCGTGCCCCAGGACACCGAGAGCTTTTCCCACCCAGAGCCAGCCAGGCTCTCACACGGGATTCTCCCGGGGGAACAGCAGCTCTGGGACACGGGGATGCTGCAGGAGTGGAGCTGCCAGCCTAAAACACCCGGAGACAGGCACTGGAGAGGATCAGGGACAGCAGAAACAAAGGGTCACAGACAGCAAGGATCTCCCAGAGTGAATGAGGAAAGCCCAGAACACGGAGCTGCTCCAAGGGAAAGGAAATTCAGACTCAGCCCTCCTGCCATGTGAATATTCCCTAAGCTGTCACCCGGATTCTGCTTCCTCCCTGGGCACCACGTGGAGAAAAGCTGAAATGTTTCAAAATCTATCACAAAGCTGCTCGTCCCTGCTGGAACCTCAGCAAGGTGAGTTCACTCTCGACCACTGACTCACGCAATTTTTTTTTGTTTTTCAACACGCGACATCTAAAACAAAGAAGCTACAGCCATCACAAAGGAATCCTCACCCATCTCCCTTGTGCCTCTCTCTGTATGGTTCAATGCACCTGGCGCTGTAAAATGTCACAAACCCCAGGTTTCTTCTGCCCACAGAGTCATACTTTAACCTCTTACCAAAATATTTCATTATAGAATGAAAAAGTACTAGAGACAATTCACTATTCAACCACAAGAATATTCCTGGGAAAGGGAATTTCATTGGAACAAGTCTTGGGCAAACAGGGACAAAAGGAGATTACGGAAGAATAAAGAGCTCAGCTTCCACTTTAAGGCAATTTCTTCCCCAAACGCTCCCTTTGCACTTTGGCTTCCCAAACCCAGAGTTCCCAGCAGAACGTGGAGCAGCCCTGTTTTGGGAAGGCAGATTTCTCCAGGAGGGAGTGCTGAGGAAACGCTAATTAAATTAACCCCCAGCAGCTCCCTGCACACAGCTCCAGAGGCAGGAGGAGCAGGGAGAGGGATGCAGGCAGCACCACAGCAGCTCCAGGTGCCTGAGAGATGGATTTGTAGAGGATGGAACTTCGCACCTCGGCTAAAGGAGCTTTGCAGAATAGGTATTTATTGGTGACGGCGCCTTGTGCGCCTCGCTGCGTGCAGCAAACGATGAACGAGGCCACCAAAGGAGGTTTTACAGCTCCAGAAAGAGGGGCAGACGTGAGAAATGGGCTCGTGGAGGATTCTCAGAGCCCGGCAGAAGGCTCACGCCGCCCTGAACACCTGTGTGCAAACTCTGAGATGAGGTGTGCCGAGCTAGAAAAGAGAACAGATGGAACAGAAAAGATGTCGAGGGAGAAACTGAGCTGGAGACGAGTTTCGAATGATGGCTTTGGGAATATCTCCAGATACTTTGGAGAATTAGAACTGTGAAAGATGAATTGTGGGGTAAAATAATCGGTGATTAGTGTCAGAGGTACTAGCAGCGTTGTGTGGTTAAAGCTGATGGGCTGAAGAACATTTATAAGGATTGTAACAGAGAAACAGACTGGCTTCTGACAGAACGGCGTGGAGTTTTACATCTCCTGCCTCTCGCCCTTCCAGGACACTGATGATGGAATAAAACCTCTAAAACCACAGTCAGGTCATTTTGCAGCTGCAGGATCCGATCTGAGCAGGGGCTGTCGCCGGCACGGCGCTGCTGAAGCCCCGTGACCGTGGAAGGGTCTGCACACAACTGCAGGCACAGGGATGTACGGAGTTAATTCCCGTTAAAACACAATCCAGAAGGGTTTGCAGCGTGCACCTCACAGATCTAGGCAGGGAACATCCTGCTTTTTTTGTTTAAGGAAGGAGAAAACACGTCGGGTGACAGGGAATACCACAGAACACTCCAACCCCACCCAGGTTTGTAAATTCCCCTTTCCACCTCCATTTGTCACCATCGCTTATCCAAATGCCCCTTAACTCCAGAACTGCCTGCAATGCTCCTGGGGGCTGACAGGGGAAGAGGGTTTGGTTGGGTTTGGTTTGGTTTGAGGGTGGGTGGTGGAAGGGAGATGAGGAGAAATAGAAAGGAATATATTTATAATCAGTCAGCGATTCTCCCCCGTGTCACAGTCCACAGAAAACACCTGTAGCATTGCACCCCAAAACTGCACGTGAAAGAAAACAGCAGCAGCAGTGACGGATTTCCCCAGGAAGGCAGCAATCCTGGAAAATCAGCACCCAGCCACGCTTTTCCCACCAAACCCTGCCAGGGCAGGGCTGGCACCGTTGAGGTCCCTTCCACCCAACCCATTCTGGGATTCTGCAGCACCAACACACTCCATAAAACCATCCCAGGAAAAAGCCAAGACTTCTCTGGAGTTCACTCTTTCAAATTCCCTTCAAAGGAAAGCAAAAGGCCGAGCTTCACACGAGTGCATTCGCCCAGACGCGATGCTCCGCCGAGGATCCAAAGCCAACCACGCTCGGGACACCGAAGTCAGAGAACCCTGGAACCCCTGAGGCTGGCAAAGCTCTCCCAGCCCTTGGAGCCCCGGCTGTGCCTGATCCCCGCCGCCAGGAATTCCCGGGACACCTGCAGCGACGGGCACCGCAGCACAAGCTCAGGGAGAGCCCGTGCCCTCCAGGCAGGAGGGACAGGGACGGGGTTATCACGGATAAACCCCAGTGAGCGACCCCTCCGCTGCAGGGCAGCGGCTGCAGCCCCAATCCCGCTCCAGAGAGCACCACTGAGGAAAGGGCCCAGGGAAGAAACGACCCCACGTCAGCGCCGGGTGCACCAGGGCACAGAACGCGCGCGGGCAGCAGGAAAAGATTTGCTAAATGGGTGTAATCATCCCCGAGGGCTCCCGTGCGATTTCAAACGAAGAAAACTGAACAACGTTTTCCTTCGTGAAGCTCAATACACGAGGTTCTGCTGCTAAATCCATAACGAGGGGTAAAGACAGAAATAAAGCTGCACAACTACAGCCGCCCCCACAGCACACAGCGCCGGGAATTAAGGAGGTGGAACAGCAGCTCTGAACTCCTGCTGCAGTTCAGGGACAGAAATATCGATGTTACCCACTGCTGGACCACTTTCAACATGCAGGTGAGCTCTCCTTGTGTTATTCTGCCCCACAGAAAATACCCCACAACTGCACACAGGAGAAGAAAGCAAAAATCCAGGGAGATGAGGGAAAGAGATCTCCCTGGATAACTAATGGCAGCTATCTGCTCTCCCCAGGACATCAGAAATGCACCCTGATTTCCCCAAATGCTCTCCCATTTCGCCAAACACGCCCTGATTTCTCCAAATGCACCCTGACTTCTCCAAATGCACCCTGACTTCTCCAAATGCACCCCGACTACTCCAAACACACCCTGATTTCTCCAAACGCTCTCCCATTTCTCCAAACACGCCCTGATTTCTCCAAACGCACCCTGACTTCTCCAAATGCTCTCCCATTTCTCCAAACGCTCTCTCCCATTTCTCCAAACGCTCTCTCCCATTTCTCCAAACGCTCTCCCATTTCTCCAACGCTCTCCCATTTCTCCAAACGCTCTCCCATTTCTCCAAATGCTCTCTCTCATTTCTCCTGATGCTCTCCCATTTCTCCTGATGCTCTCCCATTTCTCCAAATGCTCTCTCCCATTTCTCCAACGCTCTCCCATTTCTCCAAACGCTCTCCCATTTCTCTAAATGCTCTCCCATTTCTCCAAACGCTCTCCCATTTCTCCAAACGCTCTCCCATTTCTCCAACGCTCTCCCATTTCTCTAAATGCTCTCCCATTTCTCCAACGCTCTCTCCCATTTCTCCAAACGCTCTCCCATTTCTCCAACGCTCTCCCATTTCTCCAAATGCTCTCTCCCATTTCTCCAAATGCTCTCCCATTTCTCCAAATGCTCTCTCCCATTTCTCCAACGCTCTCCCATTTCTCCAAACGCTCTCTCTCATTTCTCCAAACGCTCTCTCCCATTTCTCCAACGCTCTCCCATTTCTCCAATGCTCTCCCATTTCTCCAAACGCTCTCTCCCATTTCTCCAACGCTCTCCCATTTCTTCAAACGCTCTCCCATTTCTCCAAACGCTCTCCCATTTCTCCAACGCTCTCCCATTTCTCCAAACGCTCTCCCATTTCTCCAAACGCTCTCTCCCATTTCTCCAAATGCTCTCCCATTTCTCCAAACGCTCTCTCCCATTTCTCCAACGCTCTCCCATTTCTCCAAACGCTCTCTTCCCATTTCTCCAACGCTCTCCCATTTCTCCAAATGCTCTCTCCCATTTCTCCAACGCTCTCCCATTTCTCCAAACGCTCTCTCCCATTTCTCCAAACGCTCTCTCCCATTTCTCCAAACGCTCTCTCCCATTTCTCCAAACGCTCTCTCCCATTTCTCCAAACGCTCTCTCCCATTTCTCCAAACGCTCTCTCCCATTTCTCCAAACGCTCTCTCCCATTTCTCCAAACGCTCTCTCCCATTTCTCCAAACGCTCTCCCATTTCTCCAAACGCTCTCCCATTTCTCCAAACGCTCTCTCTCATTTCTCCAAACGCTCTCTCCCATTTCTCCAAACGCTCTCTCCCATTTCTCCAAACGCTCTCTCCCATTTCTCCAAACGCTCTCCCATTTCTCCAAACGCTCTCCCATTTCTCCAAACGCTCTCTCTCATTTCTCCAAACGCTCTCTCCCATTTCTCCAAACGCTCTCCCATTTCTCCAAACGCTCTCCCATTTCTCCAAACGCTCTCTCTCATTTCTCCAAACGCTCTCTCCCATTTCTCCAAACGCTCTCCCATTTCTCCAAACGCTCTCCCATTTCTCCAAACGCTCTCTCCCATTTCTCCAAACGCTCTCTCCCATTTCTCCAAACGCTCTCCCATTTCTCCAAACGCTCTCTCCCATTTCTCCAAACGCTCTCCCATTTCTCCAAACGCTCTCTCCCATTTCTCCAAACGCTCTCCCATTTCTCCAAACGCTCTCCCATTTCTCCAAACGCTCTCCCATTTCTCCAAACATGCCCTGATTTCTCCAAATGCACCCTGACTTCTCCAAACGCACCCTGACTTCTCCAAATGCTCTCCCATTTCTCCAAATGCTCTCTCCCATTTCTCCAAATGCTCTCTCCCATTTCTCCTGATCCTCTCCCATTTCTCCAAATGCTCTCCCATTTCTCCAACGCTCTCTCCCATTTCTCCAAACGCTCTCCCATTTCTCCAAACGCTCTCTCCCATTTCTCCAAACGCTCTCTCCCATTTCTCCAAACGCTCTCTCCCATTTCTCCAAACGCTCTCTCCCATTTCTCCAAACGCTCTCCCATTTCTCCAACACTCTCCCATTTCTCCAAACGCTCTCCCATTTCTCCAACGCTCTCTCCCATTTCTCCAAACGCTCTCTCCCATTTCTCCAAACGCTCTCTCCCATTTCTCCAACGCTCTCTCCCATTTCTCCAACGCTCTCTCCCATTTCTCCAACGCTCTCCCATTTCTCCAAACGCTCTCCCATTTCTCCAACGCTCTCTCCCATTTCTCCAATGATCTCCGATTCCTTCCAACACACGGAGCTCCACCACAACATAGCACTGCCAGAGCCACCACTGAACCACACACTACATGTGTTTTGAACACTTCCAGGGATTCCAGCACTCCCTGTGCAGTCTGTTCCATGTTTATGTGGGACGTTCTAAAAGGCTCTGGTTTGCGTTTGTGCATTATTGAATGTTCAAACTGACCGTGGCAGTCATTTAAAGCTGTTTTGGTTTACGTTTGTGCATTATTGAATGTTCAAACTGACCGTGGCAGTCATTTAAAGCTGTTTTGGTTTACATTTGTGCATTATTGAATGTTCAAACTGACCGTGGCAGTCGTTTAAAGCTGTTTTGGTTTACATTTGTGCATTATTGAATGTTCAAACTGACCGTGGCAGTCGTTTAAAGCTGTTTTGGTTTGTGTTTGTGCATTATTGAATGTTCAATCTGGCTGTGGCAGTCGTTTAAAGCTGTTTTGGTTTACATTTGTGCATTATTGAATGTTCAAACTGACCGTGGCAGTCGTTTAAAGCTGTTTTGGTTTACATTTGTGCATTATTGAATGTTCAAACTGACCGTGGCAGTCGTTTAAAACTAAAAACTGTCACACATAGGAGCTGAGTGAATTCCAGCCTGCCCCGGCCTGCAGTGCAGTGAGAGCCCAGTGCCACTGGGAGTCAGCAGCCACTGCTGCAGGGCAGGGACACACGGGAATGCACCTGGAGAAACAGGGATCCACATGGAAACCAGGGACTGCACCTGGAGAAACAGGGATTGCATCTGGAGAAACAGGGATCCGCTTGGGAAGCCAGGGATTGCACCTGGACAAACAGGGATTGCACCTGGACAAACAGGGATTCACTTAGAAAACCAGGGATTGCACCTGGACAAACCAGGGATCAGCTGCTGTGCCCGGGGCTGCAGGAATCCCCCAGCAGACACATGGAGGTGGGTGATGCTGACTCCAACCTGCTCCTCCAGGAGCAGCTTCCAGCCCGGAATGAGCAGGAGGAAAAGCAGAGCAGCTCCGGCAAAAGCACCTCAGAGGCCACGCAGAGACGGACAATTCCCTCAGTGCCAGCAGATGCGACTGCAATCCGCAACAACCCGACAATTTCACGTATCATTTATCCATTTACAGGTTTATAGTCCACATCGACCCTGCTACATGTGCAAAAAAAAGTTCATAAAAAATCAAAGCCTCATTAAACCAAAGAATCAACTCTAACAATCTTTTTTTTTTTTTTTTTTTTTTTTGGCCAGAAGCCCAGTGGCACAAATTAAATAACAATCATCAGCATTTAAGTCCAGCTGGTGAAATGAATTAAAATTCCCACTGTCTGCACACAGCTCAGCACCAGACGTTCATCTGTGAACAAATAATGCAGGTTTCAAAGAGTCAGAGAAATGTAACAAGGCTTTGGTGCTGCCCGCTACGAGAAACACAAATCCTTGGAGCTGTGGCTCGTGTCTCCAGCCAGGACTGGAGTGACAGCAGCACTTTCCACACCCAAACCCTCCCCTCCTGCCACGAAGGCACACCCACAGCACATCTGGTGAATTCTGAACTGCTCTCTGGGCTTTCCCAGGCCCACAGGAGATGAGACCCAGCACAGCAGATGGCAGCTGTGACTCCTGACACAGCAAACTGCCAGGGAGTGCTGCCAGAATCCCAGGAAGGTGAACCTGGCTGTTCCCACAACATCACTGCCCCCGAGGAACTGCCAGTGCATGGTTTGGGACCCCACAAGAACAGAAGTTCCTGGGTTCCTGACACCAACAGATTCATGGAGTGGCCAAAACCAAGGGGGAGACTCAACCCTGCTGCCCTGAGACAAGGCTCCTGTTTGTGCCAGGAAAGCAAAGCTCCAAGGAGAACAGCTGCGTCCCTCTCCAGCCCTGGGCTCTGTCCCTGTCCAGCCCTGGGCTCTGGGTTCTGTCCCTGTCCAGCCCTGGGCTCTGCTCCTGTCCCTGTCCAGCCCTGGGCTCTGGGCTCTGTCCCTGTCCAGCTCTGGGCTCTGTCCCCATGCAGCTCTGGGCTCTGTCCATCCCTGGGCTCTGCTCCTGTCCCTGCCCAGCCCTGGGCTCTGCTCCTGTCCAGCTCTGGGCTCTGCTCCTGTCCCTGTCCAGCTCTGGGCTCTGCTCCTGTCCCTGCCCAGCTCTGGGCTCTGCTCCTGTCCCTGCCCAGCTCTGGGCTCTGCTCCTGTCCCTGTCCAGCTCTGGGCTCTGCTCCTGTCCCTGCCCAGCTCTGGGCTCTGCTCCTGTCCCTGTCCAGCTCTGGGCTCTGCTCCTGTCCCTGCCCAGCCCTGGGCTCTGCACCTGTCCCTGCCCAGCCCTGGGCTCTGCTCCTGTCCCTGTCCAGCCCTGGGCTCTGCTCCTGTCCCTGCCCAGCCCTGGGCTCTGCTCCTGTCCCTGCCCAGCCCTGGGCTCTGCTCCTGTCCCTGTCCAGCCCTGGGCTCTGCTCCTGTCCCTGTCCAGCTCTGGGCTCTGCTCCTGTCCCTGTCCAGCTCTGGGCTCTGTCCCTGTCCAGCTCTGGGCTCTGCTCCTGTCCCTGTCCAGCCCTGGGCTCTGCTCCTGTCCCTGCCCAGCCCTGGGCTCTGCTCCTGTCCCTGTCCAGCTCTGGGCTCTGTCCCTGTCCAGCTCTGGGCTCTGCTCCTGTCCCTGTCCAGCCCTGGGCTCTGCTCCTGTCCCTGTCCAGCCCTGGGCTCTGCTCCTGTCCCTGCCCAGCCCTGGGCTCTGCTCCTGTCCAGCTCTGGGCTCTGCTCCTGTCCAGCTCTGGGCTCTGTCCCTGTCCAGCCCTGGGCTCTGCTCCTGTCCCTGTCCAGCTCTGGGCTCTGCTCCTGTCCCTGTCCAGCTCTGGGCTCTGTCCCTGTCCAGCCCTGGGCTCTGCTCCTGTCCCTGCCCAGCCCTGGGCTCTGCTCCTGTCCAGCCCTGGGCTCTGCTCCTGTCCCTGTCCAGCTCTGGGCTCTGCTCCTGTCCCTGCCCAGCCCTGGGCTCTGCTCCTGTCCCTGCCCAGCCCTGGGCTCTACTCCTGTCCCTGTCCAGCCCTGGGCTCTGCTCCTGTCCCTGTCCAGCTCTGGGCTCTGTCCCTGTCCAGCTCTGGGCTCTGCTCCTGTCCCTGCCCAGCTCTGGGCTCTGTCCCTGTCCAGCTCTGGGCTCTGCCCAGTTTATGCCAGCAGCTCCTCTCCTGAGCCTCCAGCCCCCCCGGTACTCCTCTCACCCCCAAACTCTTCTCCTGCACACAGGGCAGGGAGGAACATTTCGAAGCACTCTGGGGTTATCCTGCTTCTGTCCAGCTGAAGCTGGATTGCTCTTTCTGTTAATTCCGAACTGATTCATTTGGGTTTCAGGGAGCAGCTCAGAAGGAACCTTGAAAGATCAGCTGCTTCAGCCTCTTGTATTCAGTTTCCAAATCAAACCCACAGCAGAGTTCTCTTGGATTACACAACCTAAAAATGTGCATTCTGTTCCATCTGTTGAAAGCTGTTTTTTGGGAGAGGTGTTATGCTCCTTACAGGGGAGGAAGGAGAAGGTTATCTTCTGATAACGTCCCAGCCATGAAACCCAGGTTTGATAACCCGTGTTTGTTATCTCTGTCACCACCCTCCACCCTCCAGGGACATCTCCTGACAATGGCCCGTCGGTGCCCACAGAGCCAGGACACATTCCATCATCCCCTGGGAGATGCTGCACACAGCGGGGAGGAGCCAGCTGCTCCCAGCTGGATAAAAACTGGGAATGAAGGACACGAGGGATCCGGGTTTTCCACTGGATCCCCGGAGGAAGCCCGGACCCATCTCACCACCACTGGACTTTCCACAGGACCATCTCTACTCCACAGAGCCACAGCTGTTACTCCAGGAGGATTTATCTGGGCTGCTCCCAACACCCTGAGCACAGGGTGCCAGCTCCTGTCCCTGACCCTGTCAGGGCTTTTCCAGGATCCTTGTTTGCTTCCTTGTATTTTGTACTACTACATTCGTATTTTCCTTTTTATTTATAATATTCCTAGTAAAGAACTGTTACTCCTATTTCCCACATCTCTGCCTGAGAGCCCCTAATTCCAAAATTATAATAATTTGGAGGGAAGGGGGTTTCCATTCTCCATTCCCAGGGAGGCTCCGGCTTTCCCTGGCAGACGCCTGTCCTTCCAAACCAAGACAAGAGCTCACAGGGCTGCAGCACCCACGGCTGAGAACCAAACCCTGAACTTCCCTCCGACATCAGCCTCTTCCTGCCTCACTGCAAAGAAAATCGAGAGTCACCCAGGGTAGCTTTGCCATCAGATCTCCATTCCTGTGCAAAGCCCCCTTAACTGCCTGCAGCCCAAATCCCACCTCCAACACAAACATTTAACATTTAACATTTAATTTCTGAACGAGAAGCTACCACTCCTTCACACCCTCAGCTGTGGACCACTGAAAAAGCACTGACTGTGCCCTGATTTTTCATTTATTCTTTATTTAAATCATACGAGAGCTGCACTTCGCACCCCACCGTCCTCCAGTTTTTAGGAAAGCGCTCATTCCTGTATCTTTTCCACCACTGAAATAAAAGGTACCTCTGTCAGCAGGTACCTTAGTTTGCTATTCTTACTTACCTCTGAAAAAGAAAAGGCAGGAAGCAGAATTTCAAGGAATTACAGACATTCTGCCATCACCTTGCAGCACTTAAGGATGAACACCAGAAACCTGATCCTTCTGGGTCTCATCTGTCACACTTGAGTTTAGCTAAATGTAGAATCCAAAACGTGGTAAGGCAGGGCCTAAATCATCCTCAAAAATAAATTCAAAGAGGAAATGGACGGAGTTGCTAAAGCTACAAGTGGTACAAACAGCAGTAAGCTCGTTCTGGGGGTTACAGAATTCCTCCCCACTGTTACTCTGATGCCACAACACCTTTAAATTACCGTGAACTGGGACATCACCCCCAGCCTCTCCTCAGCGAGCAGAAACCCGAGGGAAGCGCTGAACAGAAGTGGTTTTTAAGTCAATTTGAACCCCAGTCCGCTGCAAAGCTGCGCTGGTTTCTGTCCCGAGGTGTGACAAACCACCAGAGAGGCCAGCACGGGTGAGCAGGGCACAGCAGCACAGCGGCTCCTGCTCCTGCTGGGCTCGATCCCACGCACTGGGAAACTCCAGCCCTGCCTGCTGGAAGCCACAACAGAGGAGATTGTCTGAAAGGAGCTGAAATCATCTCAGGATGGGACAGGACACAGCAGAGATCTGCTGAAATCATCTCAGGATGGGACAGGAGGACACAGGTCTGCTGAAATGAGCTGAAATCATCTCAGGATGGGACAGGACACAGCAGAGATCTGCTGAAGTCATCTCAGAATGGGACAGGACACAGCAGAGATCTGCTGAAGTCATCTCAGAATGGGACAGGACACAGCAGAGATCTGCTGAAATGAGATGAAATCATCTCAGAATGGGACAGGACGCAGCAGAGATCTGCTGAAATCATCTCAGGATGGGACAGGAGGACACAGGTCTGCTGAAACGAGCTGAAATCATCTCAGGATGGAACAGGACACAGCAGAGATCTGCTGAAATCATCTCAGAACGGAACAGGACGACACAGGTCTGCTGAAATGAGCTGAAATCATCTCACAATGGAACAGGACACAGCAGAGATCTGCTGTAATGAGCTGAAATCATCTCAGGATGGAACAGGACACAGCAGAGATCTGCTGAAATCATCTCAGAATGGAACAGGACACAGCAGAGATCTGCTGAAATGAGCTGAAATCATCTCAGGATGGAACAGGACGCAGCAGAGATCTGCTGAAATCATCTCAGGATGGAACAGGAGGACACAGGTCTGCTGAAATGAGCTGAAATCATCTCAGGATGGGACAGGAGGACGCAGCAGAGGTGTCTGGGCACTCCTGGGGCAGAAGAAGCTGCTCCTGGCTGCGGTGTCTGCCCCTGCAGCCCCAGGGGAGCAGCAGCACGGAGCTGGGCTCAGCTCCAGCTGGGATTTCCAGAGCTCAGCTTGGGTTGTCAGAGCAGCACTCGCAGCCCAGGGCAACACAAACAGAGGGGAAAGCAACGGCCACCAGGAAACACCCAAAAGGGACCCAAAGGGAGCGAGCGGCGCTGAGCAGAACGGGGGTGACACGAGAAACAGGAGGGAAACTCACTGCTTTCCAACATCCCAGCCTGGACTCCAAGGGACTAGGAAACTCCCCCAGATCAGCACTCAAAGGGATGGCATTCCTATTTCAATCCATGCAAGAATAAGCAGCAGTGCGAGATGCAGCCCTGCTGCCCTGGGGCAAGCTATCCTTCCTGAGAACGCGCTGGGAAGGTCCCTCCGCAGGTTTGTGGAAATTGCACTATGGAATTTTACGTTTATGGAATTGCTACACCGAGTTTCCCTGCCCATCACAGCCAGACCTGCCTCTAAGGTGCCCTAATTATTCCCATGGCTGTTTCCACCCTTTGCTCCAGTTTTGATTATTTGTCCCGGTCAGGCTGAAGCTGCACCAGCCTGTCCTTCCTCCCAGGGAGCGTTCCTAAAAGTTGATAAGGCATCTGCCTCTGCTCTCCCCGTGGCTGCTGCTCCTCCGAGCTCCCTCCTGCCTCTGGAGCCGTCACCACCTTGGGACATTTCCCTCTGGGAACAGGGGGACAGTTGTCACCAGGTGCCAGAACAGCGCAGCACCACAGGAAGCACCAGCTCAGCTGGACACTGACTCCTGCACGGATGTGATGGGGCTCCAGCTCCAGGGATCTCCTCCCAGCATCCAGCAGGGACACGAACACAGCCAGGTGCTCTGAGCTGTGTATGAGCCTTCCACGGAGAAAAGAAAGCTCCAGGGAGATCTCCAGCACCCCCAAGCACTTAGAGGTGGCTTTCAAAAAAGAACAACTTTTTACACTGGCAGATACTGCAAGGACAAGGGGGAACTGCTTCAAATTGAAAGCTGAGAGGTTTAGCCGGGATATTGGGAATAAATCCTTCCCTGGGAGGGTGTAAGGTCCTGGGCTGGAATTCCCAGAGCAGCTGTGGCTGCCCCTGGATCCCTGGCAGTGCCAAGGCCAGGCTGGACACTGGGGCTGGAGCAGCCCGGGATGGTGGGAGCTGTCCCTGCCACGGCAGGGGGGGCACTGGGTGATTTTTAAGGTCCCTTCCAAGCAAACCATGCTGTGGTTCCATGACTCCAGCCCCTCTGTGCCCGACTTCCCTGCAGGGTCAGTGACTCAGCTGCACCTCCCCCGTCTGCAGGGCCCGAGGAGAAGAGAGTAACTCACAATCACTAACCATCGTTAGCACAACAACAGAACACACAGCCTTCCACCGGGAGAGGAGGAGCCCAGAGTCACCGCCACCCTTCTCCAGGGCAGAGAGAGCATGGACAGGGACCGAGGATCCCAGAGTCACCGCCACCCTTCTCCAGGGCAGAGAGAGCATGGACAGGGACCGAGGATCCCAGAGTCACCGCCACCCTTCTCCAGGGCACACAGAGCATGGAGAGGGACCGAGGATCCCAGAGTCACTGCCACCCTTCTCCAGGGCACACAGAGCATGGACAGGGACCGAGGAGCCCAGAGTCACTGCCACCCTTCTCCAGGGCACACAGAGCATGGAGAGGGACCAGGGTGCCCAGGAGGGCTCGGGCCAACTCGGGGAGCAGGGACTGCTCAAAGCCTTTAACGGGACACGGGGGACACAGGGACAGATGTGCCAGTGCCAGGGGGTAAGGAGCAGGAGTGCCCGCACACACACACAGAGGGACACAGAGGGACATCGGGGACACAGGGACACACAAAAACAGGGACAAAAGGACACACACACACACACAGAGGGACACAGGGACACACGGACACATACACGCAGAGACACACAGGGACACAGAGACACACACACACAGATACAGGGACACACGCGGACACAGGCACACACAGGGACACACGCGGACACACAGACACACACACAGGGACACGCACACACACACAGAACCGCTCCGGGCTGCTCCCGCCCGCCCGAATCCCTGCTCACCTGAACCCGCTCCTCCGCCTCCTCCTGCTGCTGCTGCTGCTGCTGGCCGTGCTCCATGGCGGCGGGGCGGGACGGGGCGGCCGTGGCCCTGTGTCCCGGTGTGTCCCGGTGTGTCCCGGTGTGTCCCTGTGTCCGTGTATTCCCGTGTATTCCCGTGTATTCCCTGTATCCCCGCGCCCCGTCCCGCTCTCAGCCGGCCCCGCCCCGTCGCCAGGGACTCGCGCACGCGCCGCGCGCGCACGCGCCGGCCCCGCCCCCTCCCCGAGCCGTCATTGGTCGCTGAGGGGGGCGGGGCCGGGGCGCGCGCTCCGCCTCCCGCGCGGTGATTGGCGGGCGGAGAGCGGCGGGGCGGGGCCGCGGGAGCGCGCGCGCGCGGGGGTTTTGGCGGGCAGGGAAATGCCCGGATGGAGCCGGGGGAGGGGGCGGGGCCGGGAGTGACCGCTGGGGAGTGACCGACAGGGACCGGGAGTAACCGCCAATGACTGACCGACAGGGACCGGGAGTGACCGACAGGGACCGGGAGTGACCGCCAATGACTGACCGACAGGGACCGGGAGTGACCGACAGGGAGTGACCGACAGGGAGTGACCGCCAGGGACCGGGAGTGACCGACAGGGACCGGGAGTGACCGCCAATGACTGACCGACAGGGACCGGGAGTGACCGACAGGGACCGGGAGTGACCGCCAATGACTGACCGACAGGGACCGGGAGTGACCGACAGGGAGTGACTGCCAGGGACCGGGAGTGACCGACAGGGACCGGGAGTGACCGACAGGGAGTGACTGCCAGGGACCGGGAGTGACCGACAGGGACCGGGAGTGACCGACAGGGAGTGACCGACAGGGACCGGGAGTGACCGACAGGGACCGGGAGTGACCGCCAATGACTGACCGACAGGGACCGGGAGTGACCGACAGGGACCGGGAGTGACCGCCAATGACTGACCGACAGGGACCGGGACTGACCGACAGGGAGTGACCGACAAGGAGTGACCGCCAGGGACCGGGAGTGACCGCCAATGACTGACCGGCAGGGACCGGGAGTGACCGACAGGGACCGGGAGTGACCGGTGGGGAGTGACCGGCAGGGACCGGGAGTGTCTGACCGGCAATGACTGACCGACAGGGACCGGGAGTGACCGACAGGGAGTGACCGGCAGGGACCGGGAGTGTCTGACCGGCAATGACTGACCGACAGGGACCGGGAGTGACCGAAAGGGAGTGACCGCCAATGACCAACAGGCGACGGGAGTGACCGGCAGAGACCGACCAGCAATGACTGACCGGCAGGGACCGGGAGTGACCGACAATGACTGACCGGCAGGGACCGACAGTGACCGGCAGTGACCGCGGGGCGTGCGGCGGGACCGGCCCGGCCCGGCCCGAGCTGCCGGGGCTCGGACACCTTCCGCCGCCCGGGGTGCTCCGCCCAGCCTGGCCCGGGGCACGGCCGGGGACCCTGGGGCAGGCGCAGCTGGTGGCCCGTGCCGGGAAAAGGCACGGGTTAACAACATCCCATCTCACAGGATCACAGAACCGCTGGGGCTGGAAAATCCCTCCCGGCCCATCCAGTCCCAGCTGTGCCCCATGTCCCCAGCCCGGAGCCCTGAGTGCCACCTCCAGGAATTCCTTGGGCACCTCCAGGGATGGGCACTCCTAACCTCCCTGGGCAGCCCTTGCCGATATCCACTCACTCCTGTGAATAAAACCTTCCTGACGTCTGTCCCCTTGCCCTAACCCTGCCCCTGGCATTGGGAGCCATTCCCTGTGTCCTGTCCCTCCAGCCCTTGTCCCTCTGCAGCTCTCCTGCAGCCCCATGGTGATGGATGGCCATTGGAATCACACACCAGGCATTTTGAGACGGTCCTGGTGTTAGCAGGAAGAGAGGTGGAGTTTTCCCACATGGGAATTCCGTTCAGCTCGCCCCCAAGCTCTCCAGCGGGAGTGGGGGGCTCTGGCGGGCTGGCAGGAACCATTTTCCCAGCTGGGCTGAAAGGACACACTCAAAATTCGGGGAGATGCTCCATAGTCTGGGCAGGTGGAGAAGAGATGAACCTCTCCAGGGACACCTTTAGGTCTGCGTGTCAATCCTGCACGGCTCCTGCTCCATGAAATCCTGCATGGCTCCTGCTCCATGAAATCCTGCATGGCTCCTGCTCCATGAAATCCTGCATGGCTCCTGCTCCATGAAATCCTGCATGGCTCCTGATCCATGAAATCCTGCACGGCTCCTGATCTATGAAATCCTGCACGGCTCCTGCTCCCTGCAATCCTGCACAGCTCCTGATCCATGAAATCCTGCACAGCTCCTGATCCATGAAATCCTGCACAGCTCCTGCTCCATGAAATCCTGCACGGCTCCTGCTCCATGAAATCCTGCACAGCTCCTGATCCCTGCAATCCTGCACAGCTCCTGATCCCTGCAATCCTGCATGGCTCCTGCTCCATGAAATCCTGCACAGCTCCTGATCCATGAAATCCTGCACGGCTCCTGATCCATGAAATCCTGCATGGCTCCTGCTCCATGAAATCCTGCACAGCTCCTGATCCATGAAATCCTGCACAGCTCCTGCTCCATGAAATCCTGCACAGCTCCTGATCCATGAAATCCTGCATGGCTCCTGCTCCATGAAATCCTGCACAGCTCCTGATCCATGAAATCCTGCACGGCTCCTGATCCATGAAATCCTGCATGGCTCCTGCTCCATGAAATCCTGCACAGCTCCTGATCCATGAAATCCTGCACAGCTCCTGCTCCATGAAATCCTGCACAGCTCCTGATCCACGAAATCCTGCATGGCTCCTGATCCCTGCAATCCTGCACGGCTCCTGATCCATGAAATCCTGCATGGCTCCTGATCCATGAAATCCTGCACGGCTCCTGATCCACGAAATCCTGCATGGCTCCTGATCCACGAAATCCTGCACGGCTCCTGACCCATGAAATCCTGCATGGCTCCTGATCCATGAAATCCTGCACGGCTCCTGATCCACGAAATCCTGCATGGCTCCTGATCCACGAAATCCTGCACGGCTCCTGATCCCTGCAATCCTGCATGGCTCCTGATCCCTGCAATCCTGCACGGCTCCTGCTCCATGAAATCCTGCACGGCTCCTGATCCATGAAATCCTGCACGGCTCCTGATCCATGAAATCCTGCACGGCTCCTGATCCATGAAATCCTGCATGGCTCCTGATCCATGAAATCCTGCATGGCTCCTGATCCCTGCAATCCTGCATGGCTCCTGATCTATGAAATCCTGCACGGCTCCTGATCCACGAAATCCTGCATGGCTCCTGCTCCATGAAATCCTGCACAGCTCCTGATCCATGAAATCCTGCACAGCTCCTGATCCATGAAATCCTGCACAGCTCCTGATCCCTGCAATCCTGCACGGCCCCTGATCCATGAAATCCTGCACAGCTCCTGATCCATGAAATCCTGCACAGCTCCTGATCCACAAAATCCTGCACTGCTCCTGATCCATGAAATCCTGCACAGCTCCTGCTCCATGAAATCCTGCACAGCTCCTGATCCCTGCAATCCTGCATGGCTCCTGCTCCATGAAATCCTGCACGGCTCCTGATCCACGAAATCCTGCATGGCTCCTGCTCCATGAAATCCTGCACGGCTCCTGATCCATGAAATCCTGCACAGCTCCTGCTCCATGAAATCCTGCACGGCTCCTGCTCCATGAAATCCTGCACGGCTCCTGATCCATGAAATCCTGCACGGCTCCTGCTCCATGAAATCCTGCACAGCTCCTGATCCCTGCAATCCTGCACGGCTCCTGATCCCTGCAATCCTGCACGGCTCCTGATCCATGAAATCCTGCACGGCTCCTGATCCATGAAATCCTGCACGGCTCCTGATCCATGAAATCCTGCACAGCTCCTGCTCCATGAAATCCTGCACAGCTCCTGATCCATGAAATCCTGCATGGCTCCTGATCCATGAAATCCTGCATGGCTCCTGCTCCATGAAATCCTGCATGGCTCCTGATCCCTGCAATCCTGCACAGCTCCTGATCCATGAAATCCTGCACGGCTCCTGATCCATGAAATCCTGCACAGCTCCTGATCCACGAAATCCTGCACAGCTCCTGATCCACGAAATCCTGCACGGCTCCTGCTCCATGAAATCCTGCACAGCTCCTGATCCCTGCAATCCTGCATGGCTCCTGATCCCTGCAATCCTGCACAGCTCCTGATCCATGAAATCCTGCACGGCTCCTGCTCCATGAAATCCTGCACGGCTCCTGATCCATGAAATCCTGCACGGCTCCTGATCCATGAAATCCTGCATGGCTCCTGATCCATGAAATCCTGCACAGCTCCTGATCCATGAAATCCTGCACGGCTCCTGCTCCATGAAATCCTGCACAGCTCCTGATCCAGGAAATCCTGCACGGCTCCTGATCTATGAAATCCTGCACGGCTCCTGATCCATAAAATCCTGCACGGCTCCTGATCCATGAAATCCTGCATGGCTCCTGCTCCATGAAATCCTGCACGGCTCCTGATCCCTGCAATCCTGCACGGCTCCTGATCCACGAAATCCTGCACGGCTCCTGATCCATGAAATCCTGCACGGCTCCTGATCTATGAAATCCTGCACGGCTCCTGATCCATGAAATCCTGCACGGCTCCTGATCCATAAAATCCTGCACAGCTCCTGATCCACGAAATCCTGCACGGCTCCTGATCCACAAAATCCTGCACAGCTCCTGATCCACGAAATCCTGCACAGCTCCTGATCCACGAAATCCTGCATGGCTCCTGCTCCATGAAATCCTGCACGGCTCCTGCTCCATGAAATCCTGCACAGCTCCTGCTCCATGAAATCCTGCACAGCTCCTGTTCCATGAAATCCTGCACGGCTCCTGATCCATGAAATCCTGCATGGCTCCTGATCCACGAAATCCTGCACAGCTCCTGCTCCATGAAATCCTGCACAGCACCTGATCCCTGCAATCCTGCATGGCTCCTGCTCCATGAAATCCTGCATGGCTCCTGATCCATGAAATCCTGCACGGCTCCTGATCCCTGCAATCCTGCATGGCTCCTGATCCATGAAATCCTGCACGGCTCCTGCTCCATGAAATCCTGCATGGCTCCTGATCCATGAAATCCTGCACGGCTCCTGATCCCTGCAATCCTGCATGGCTCCTGATCTATGAAATCCTGCATGGCTCCTGATCCCTGCAATCCTGCATGGCTCCTGATCCATGAAATCCTGCACAGCTCCTGATCCACAAAATCCTGCACGGCTCCTGATCCCTGCAATCCTGCACGGCTCCTGATCCATGAAATCCTGCACAGCTCCTGATCCACAAAATCCTGCACGGCTCCTGCTCCATGAAATCCTGCACAGCTCCTGATCCCTGCAATCCTGCATGGCTCCTGCTCCATGAAATCCTGCACGGCTCCTGATCCACGAAATCCTGCATGGCTCCTGCTCCATGAAATCCTGCATGGCTCCTGATCCATGAAATCCTGCATGGCTCCTGATCCATGAAATCCTGCACGGCTCCTGCTCCATGAAATCCTGCACGGCTCCTGATCCATGAAATCCTGCACAGCTCCTGATCCATGAAATCCTGCACAGCTCCTGCTCCATGAAATCCTGCACGGCTCCTGATCCACGAAATCCTGCATGGCTCCTGATCCATGAAATCCTGCATGGCTCCTGATCCCTGCAATCCTGCACGGCTCCTGATCCCTGAAATCCTGCACGGCTCCTGATCCATGAAATCCTGCACGGCTCCTGATCCATGAAATCCTGCACGGCTCCTGATCCATGAAATCCTGCACGGCTCCTGATCCATGAAATCCTGCACGGCTCCTGATCCATGAAATCCTGCACGGCTCCTGATCCACGAAATCCTGCACGGCTCCTGATCCCTGCAATCCTGCACGGCTCCTGCTCCACGAAATCCTGCACGGCTCCTGATCCACGAAATCCTGCATGGCTCCTGCTCCATGAAATCCTGCATGGCTCCTGATCCATGAAATCCTGCATGGCTCCTGCTCCATGAAATCCTGCATGGCTCCTGATCCATGAAATCCTGCACAGCTCCTGATCCACGAAATCCTGCATGGCTCCTGCTCCATGAAATCCTGCATGGCTCCTGATCCATGAAATCCTGCATGGCTCCTGCTCCATGAAATCCTGCATGGCTCCTGCTCCATGAAATCCTGCACGGCTCCTCCTCCATGAAATCCTGCATGGCTCCTGATCCATGAAATCCTGCATGGCTCCTGATCCATGAAATCCTGCATGGCTCCTGATCCCTGCAATCCTGCACGGCTCCTGATCCATGAAATCCTGCATGGCTCCTGATCCCTGCAATCCTGCATGGCTCCTGATCCATGAAATCCTGCACAGCTCCTGATCCATGAAATCCTGCACAGCTTCCCTTCAGGTGCCAGAGGCAGGGAGGAGCTCTGCTTTCCCTGGCACAGCCCTGCCCTGATCCATCCCTGCCCGTGACAAGGACGATGGAACTGGAGGTTTTTCAGGTCCCTTCCAACCCAAGCAATTCCCTGATTCTCTGATGAAGCTCTCCCTGAGGCATTCAGCACCAGCCTGGATTAATCCTGTTCCATATTTCAGCTGCTGTCAGCGAGGGCAAAGGAGGAATCTCCCGTTAAACCCAGGATTTTTATTTATTATCCTTTGGCATTTGGCTCCCCTGAAGCTGCAGAGCAGGTGACAGCCGAGGCAGCAGGTGCAGCTCTGTGACCTGGCACTGCCCGTCAGGGACAGGACAGGGGCAGGAATGATGTGCCACGGGCTGTGACACTGCCAGGGGACAGGGACAGGGACAGGGACAGGGACAGGGACAGGAATGATGTGCCATGGGCTGTGACACTGCCAGGGGACGGGGACAGGGACAGGAATGATGTGCCACGGGCTGTGACACTGCCAGGGGACGGGGACAGGGACAGGAATGATGTGCCACGGGCTGTGACACTGCCAGGGGACAGGGACAGGGACAGGGACAGGGACAGGTCAGGGACAGGAGTGCTGTGCCATGAGCTGTGACACTGCCAGCTCTGTGCCATGGGCTGTGACACTGCCAGCCCTGCCCTTGGGGACAGGAGTGCTGTGCCATGGGCTGTGACACTGCCAGCTCTGTGCCATGGGCTGTGACACTGCCAGCGCTGTGCCATGGGCTGTGACGCTGCCAACCCTGCCCTTGGGGACAGGAGTCCTTCCCGAGCCAGGTTCCAGTGGCAGGAGCTCATTTAATCTCCAGTTTCATTTCATCTCCCCGTGCCACCGTGCTCCGTGTCAGCAGCAATTCAGGTTTCCTGTGCGGTTTCAGCAATGTCTCCAGCTGTCCCCATGGATGAGCTCCAGGCTGCCCAGCTCCCTGCTGCCCAGACAATAAATAACTGCGCTCCCTCTCATCCTCCACGGGCAGGGAAGCTGGAGTGACTGGGAAATAAAGGCACTTCCATGACGTTTCCTGTCTCCTGAGTTATTTATTGTGCTCGGAGCAGTTGTCTGCCGTGGATCCAGCAGAACACCTCCCCAAAGGCTCCGTAGTGATTTGAGTGTCATTTCTCAGCGCTAGATAAATGTGAACGCTCAAGGTACGGCGAGGCAAACCTTCCTTAAAATGACGGAGATCCCGGCAGGAAAATGCAGCTCGGTATTCAAACCCATCTCCTGTTACCAATCCAATTAAATGTCTCGGTGCTTGTTTATCCACATCCTTAAAAATCCTCGCCTCCGAGAGAGGCAGAAGAGAACAGCACCCGTGGGGTGCGTGGCGGGGGTGACTGGGGAGGAGAGGCGGCAGCCAGAAAGCACATCCCGCTGGAAGGAGCGGCAGTTCTAGGCTTTATTTCCCTGCAGTCCGGGGAGCAGCCTGCCTGCTTGCAGCGCCGTTCGCCCCGGTCCCTGCGGTGCTGAGAACAGCTCCGGGTGATGCGGGAGGAACCTGGAACCTGCCCGGCGCTGCTCCTGCCACCCGAGCCCCAAATTCTGCCGTCCCCCGTGGTTTCAGCAGAGCGGGTCACGGGCAGGGGCGGCAGGAGGAAGGCTTTGCTGAGCGTTCCTCGCTCACGCGTGGCACGGGAAAGCTGTTCGCGTTTTTATTAATTGACTGACAATATCCAGGGGATTACTCAGGCTGGGATGGAATGTGCTCAAATCCTTCCCGGTGAAATGTCACTCGGAATGAAAATGGCAGAGGAATTTTTAGAAAGGCCGTCGCTGGGGGGAGATTCTTGGAGAGAGAAGAACCTGCCTTCCCCCAAAACTCTGTCAGCCCCGGCGGCTTTTAAAGGTGACGTGTGATGTATTCAAACGCAGGGATTGATTAATGTGCTAATTGCAGGGCAGAATATCAGATACGATCGTGACTACAAATACCCCGTGAAAAAAAGGAATGTTTGAACATCAGGCCGTGGCTGGTGCCAGTGACGGGCTGATTGCCAAGTTTTCGACGTGAGGAAGGATTCCTGTGCTCCGAGGTGCTCGGGAACTCATCATTACCGGGGTCTGATCAAGAGGATGGCTCAGCTGCTCTGGAGAATAAATCTCTGTGGTTTGGTGTCTGTATTTCAGTGTCGGGTAACTCAAGAACACCTACACCTGACTGACACCTGACTGACACCTGACTGACACCTTTCTTCCCCGGTTTGTGATTGAAAAAACGGATCTAATCCCATGGGGCAGATCCAGGCAATCTCTGCATTGGTGACAAAGACGGAGAGGAGCAGGCGAGGGAGCGAGGACCAAGCGTGCCAGAGGGTGGGCAGGCAGGAGGAAGCGGGCGCTGGCACAGCGGCGGGACGGGGCAGGGGACTGCAGCAGCCGAGGGCAGCGGGAGCTCCGGCTGGGAGCAGCTGGGGTGAGCAGCGTTCCTGCCAGGAGAGACGTCCGAGGCCGCAGGACACAAACCAGGAACCGGGAGAAGGAGGAGAGTGACAGGCAGAGCTGCTGAGCAGGGATCCCAGCCCCGGGAGAATGAAGGGAATGAGAGCGTGAGTGGGGAGCAGGGAGCAGGGAGCAGGGGGCAGGGAGCAGGCAGGGTGGGAATGGTGGGACACTGGGAATGGTGGGACACTGGGAATGGTGGGACACGGGGAATGGTGGGACACAGGGAATGGTGGGACACTGGGAATGGTGGGACACGGGGAATGGTGGGACTGGGAATGGTGGGACACTGGGAATGGTGGGACACTGGGAATGGTGGAACACAGGGAATGGTGGGACTGGGAATGGTGGGACTGGGAATGGTGGGACACTGGGAATGGTGGAACACGGGGAATGGTGGGACTGGGAATGGTGGGACTGGGAATGGTGGGACACGGGGAATGGTGGGACACAGGGAATGGTGGGACACTGGGAATGGTGGGACACGGGGAATGGTGGGACTGGGAATGGTGGGACACTGGGAATGGTGGGACACTGGGAATGGTGGAACACAGGGAATGGTGGGACTGGGAATGGTGGGACTGGGAATGGTGGGACAGGGGAATGGTGGGACTGGGAATGGTGGGACACGGGGAATGGTGGGACACTGGGAATGGTGGGACATGGGGAATGGTGGGACTGGGAATGGTGGGACACAGGGAATGGTGGGACTGGGAATGGTGGGACACAGGGAATGGTGGGACTGGGAATGGTGGGACACTGGGAATGGTGGGACTGGGAATGGTGGGACACGGGGAATGGTGGGACACAGGGAATGGTGGGACTGGGAATGGTGGGACTGGGAATGGTGGGACAGGGGAATGGTGGGACAGGGGAATGGTGGGACACAGGGAATGGTGGGACACTGGGAATGGTGGGACTGGGAATGGTGGGACTGGGAATGGTGGGACAGGGGAATGGTGGGACACAGGGAATGGTGGGAATTGTGGCACACTGGGAATGGTGGCACGCTGGGAGTGGTGGGACACTGGGAATGGCACACTGGGAGTGGTGGCACACTGGGAGTGGTGGGACACTGGGAATGGTGGGACATTGGGAATGGTGGGACACTGGGAGTGGTGGGACACTGGGAATGGTGGGACATTGGGAATGGCACACTGGGAGTGGTGGGACACTGGGAATGGTGGGACACTGGGAATGGCACACTGGGAGTGGTGGGACACTGGGAATGGTGGGACATTGGGAATGGTGGGACACTGGGAGTGGTGGGACACTGGGAATGGTGGGACATTGGGAATGGTGGGACACTGGGAGTGGTGGGACACTGGGAATGGCACACTGGGAGTGGTGGGACACTGGGAATGGTGGGACATTGGGAATGGTGGGACACTGGGAGTGGTGGGACACTGGGAATGGTGGGACATTGGGAATGGTGGGAATGGTGGCACACTGGGAGTGGTGCCCTGCAGGGCACCACAGCTGGGAAAGGTTTCCTGTTCCAGCAAAGCTGGAATCAGCTCTTTCTCCCGGCTGCCTGCAGCGTGCCCTGATTGCTGGAATCCCAGCGGGGAGGGCTGCAGGGTTTATTGGCTGATTCTGCCTAAATCAGATTGAGGGATAAACGGAATCTGGGCTTAGCTGCGGTTTCGGAGCCAAAAAGAGCAAATCAGGATTAATCTGGGAAAACAGTTTAATGGGATAGACTGATCCGAGGGACTCAGCCCCCCTCTGCCCAAGCTCGCGCTGGGGTGTTTAAGTGGTGATGGCAGCTGCCTCGCAGGCCATGGCGGGGACGGGATCACGGAATGGTTTGGGGTAGAAAAGACCATAAAAACCCTCCAGTGCCACCCCTGCCATCGCAGGGACACCTCCCGCTGTCCCAGGCTGCTCCCAGCCCTGTCCAACCCGGCCTGGGACATTCCAGGGGTCCAGGGGCAGCCCCAGGTGCTGTGGGCACCCTGTGCCGTGGGAAGGGGGCTCAGGAGGGAGCAGTGTGTGGGGGACACAGCTCCTGCCAGTGAGCCCACAAGGGGCCCAGGAAAACCCCACACCTGCCTTGGGTGCTCCGGTGAACCCGGATCCGGAGCAAGCCTGGGATTTCCGCCTGTGGATGGTGCGTGAGCTGTTCAGAATTTTATTGCATGTGCGGCGATGAAAGCCCTGCATTGGAAAGGTGTTACCCTGGTTTTTCTGAGTTTTTTATTAGCCTTTTTGAATTTCATAAATGGAGTCAGATCTTTTAGTTACTGTAGAATATTAGAGCAGTTTTCTACCTTTTCCCACAGATGTAACATAAACAAATCCTTTGTTTTTCATTCTCTGTCCTTTGTTTGCACATTTCTAACCTGAAAACAACTGTAACTGACAGTTGGTCTGGCCACTGAGGCTGAAGGGTGGAAACCCCAAAAAGCCAATCTTCTGCCAGACCCACAAATGTATAAAAAGTAAGAAATAAACAAAGGGGTCTCTTCTCTCTGCTCTCTCAGCTGTGAGCTGGATCGGAAGGACCTCTGTGAAAATCTCTTGTCTGCGTGTGACTGCTCTGTGTGTGTCTCGGTGACAGAAAGGGGCTGGGGGGAAACATCCTCCAGGAGGGGGCTGGGGATGAGCAGGGGGCCGAAAGAGGGAGAAAGGGGACACGGCCCAGGTGAAGCTTTACCCTGAGGGTCAGCGAGCTCCGGGTGCGCTCTGGAGCGTGGAAGCGTCAGCTGGGTGATGCTGAGCCCCCATTTCAGACAAAAGGGGAACGCCTGAGTTTCTCCAGGGACCCAAAGTGGGCTGGGAGCTGCTCTGGAACGTTCCCTGGCCCGACAGCCAGCGCAGCTCCTGCCGCTGCCACGGGCACAGCCTCAGGACGGGTTCTTGACTCACGTCTTATGCAATCCCTCCCCTCCCCAGGAAGAGAGAAGGAACCGATTAAATCTGCCCACACAGCGTCTCTAATGCCTGAGCTGAAAGTGCTGGGGAATTGTGATGGATGTACTGAGCCCTTCCCCAGGTTTCCAGGCAAATGAGGGGAAGGTTCCTTCAAAAAAGCGCGGAGCTAATTATGGATTTTCCAGCTGCGATAATGTTGGAAGGTCTAAGTCTTTAATTAAACCAGAGGTTTACGAGTGAACATTTCTGGTAGGAGTCTGTAGGGAGTAGCCTTTGAATTGGTAAATCAGCTCCTGAATAAACCACTTGTCAGGCTGAAACGCTGCGTTCCCTGAGTTCTGTGCTAAGTTTAAACAGGAAAATAACTGAATTTCGTGGAGATGAAAAATGGCAGTGCTGGGAACTGGAGATTTTCTCTCACCCTCAGGTGCAGAGCAGCTGCTGCAGAACATTTTCTGTCTGTGCCACTCCATCAGCTGCTGCTGCTGCTCCAGAGGTGGAATTGTTTGTGCTCCATCACTCAATCCCTGCTCTCTGCGCTGCCCCAGCTGCCACAGACATCCACAGCCCCTGATGCCCTGGCAGGGTGAGAGGCCCTGGCACAGGTGCCCAGAGCAGCTGTGGATCCCCTGGATCCCTGGATTGCCTCAGGCCAGGCTGGATGGGGCTGGAGCAGCCTGGGACAGAGGGAGGTGTCCCAGCCACGGCAGGGGTGGCACTGGGTGGTGTTTGAAGTCTCTTCCAACCCAAACCATTCCATGATTCTTTAATTGTACTGGTGCATTTAACTGGTGCATTTCAGGTGCCTCAGACGCAGCTGTGCCAGGACTCCACGTCCTCAGACCCATCTCCCTGGTGTGACCTGCAGCAGCAGCAGGGCTCTGGGGCTGGGCCTGGGGAGGCCACAGCACCTCTTTTATACCCTTTTTTATATCTCTTTTATACCTTTTTTATGTCTCCTGTATCTGTTTAATGCCTGAAACCTTGAGAAGTGTTACGTTTCCAGTGTCTTCTTCCCTTGTTTATCCCCTCCCTTCCTGTGCTGCCCGTCCCAGCTGCGCCCCTGAGGGGCTCAGGACCCCAGCCCACCCTTGGTGCTGTTTTCCCTGCACCCTTGTTGGAGTCCAGGGCATTCCTTTGGCTGCCCTGGAGGGTCAGGGACCTGGGCAGGGGGCTCTGAGACCCCAGCCCAGAGCTCAGAGAGACACTGGATTTGATCTCAGTCCATGTGAAAAACTTCCTACACTGAGAGAGGGTTTGCAGGCCACGGGAGTGTGAAAAATAGTAGTTTAGTTTATCACAGGGTGAAAAAACAGTAATTTTAGGTTCATAGCATTGGAGTGAATGGGGACAAGATGGAGAATTTGGGGCGTTGTCTCCTTCTCCTTCCTTCTCCTTCCCTCACTCCATTTCTGCAGTGACGTGGGCACAAAGGAGTTTGTGAGGATTGGGTCAGTGTATAGATGACCTTTTTAGTAATAGTGATAGACATTGGTAAGAAATAGTAAATAACGAACACGTAGTAATTAGTATAAAAGATTAAGGACAGCCCAGCTCGGGGGGAGACGTGAGCAGTCCGTGCAGCTGCAAACATCTCGTTGGACTGTGAGAAATTTGTAAGAGAAGAAACAATAAACGAAAAATGTAACTTTGAAAAATCTACACCTGAAGACTCCGTCTCTTCCTTCAGCTTGGCTCGGAGCTGTGCAGGGGGGAAAAGACCCTGAAACCACCTGAATGACGGGGAAAGCCCCCGACACGCCCTGGAGCCCACTGCTCTCTTTCCTCGCTGCCCATCATCCCACGGGTAGGGTTTGTCCACGGCCAGCCCCGGTTCTGCGCTCAGCCATCTCCCCTCACCCCGTGCCCTCTCTTTGGTGTTTTCCACCCCTGTCCTTGTGCCGGTGTCCCGGCCCCAGCTCGCCCTGGAGCTCCCTGCAGGGAACCTGGGCTGCTCTGGACTCATGGAGAGCTCAATTCCCCCAGCACAGACCGATCCCAGCCCGGGTGTGTGAGCTGGCTCTGGAATCTGTGGGGGGAAATCAGAGTCTTTTAGGGCATGAGTCAGCTAATCTGTTTCAGTCTCTATTTCGGGAGGAGATGAAGCATGTCCTCAAATTTGCCGTTCTTCTCTGTTGACTTCAAAGGGAGCCCAACGCGCCTCTCTCAGACGGAGGTGTGTGTGCAGGGGAAGTCTATCTTTGGGCAGATGAGCCTGCACAGCGAAGGGGAAGGGTGACTCCGTCCATCCTCCGTTCCTTCTCCTGAGGGATCTGCTCCATCCTGTTACCCTGGTTTTTCTGAGTTTTTCATAGCCTTTTGATTTTCATAAAAATGGAGTCAGATCTTTTAGCTACTGCACAATATTAGGAGCAGTTTTCTACCTTTTTCCCACAGATGTAACATAAACAAATCCTTTGTTTTTCATTCTCTGTCCTTTGTTTGCATATTTCTAACCTGAAAACAACTGTAACTGACAATTGGTCTGGCCACTGAGGCTGAGGGGTGAAAAACCCCAGAAGCCAATATTTAACCAGACCCACAAATGTATAAAAAGTAAGAAATAAACAGGAGGCTCTCTCTCCGCCCTGACTCAGCCTTGAGCTGGCACGGGGGAACCTCTCTGCCCTGCGAAATTCCTCGTCTGCGTGTGATTTCTTTGTGTGTCTCGGTGACAGCATCCCAAGCTCTCTGCCTGCTCGCTCCTCGAGGGTCCCTTTCCTTGCTCTGCTGGTGCACTGCACCCCCACGTTAACAGGTGTTCCCACATCGGGGAAGAGTTTAAACTTTATCCCTGAACTTACAAGGAAAAAGATCCAGGAACTTCCACGCTCCTCTCGCCGTAACTGCCCCAGTGCCAGCACAAAGGCGCCAGTTGGATCCTGGAGCTGCTCCTCGAGGAATGCGGCTGTTTTCTACTGGAGAGCATGGCAAAAACCCCTCCTGGATCACTGAATGCTTAAGAGAGAGCACGGAGACTCTCGGGGCATTTTCAGGGTGTCTCAGCAGGTGTGAGGAACCTCCCTGCACCGCTTTTGTTCTTCTGTTCTGTGCAGTTTGTTATTTTCGCTTTAATTAAACCCTCTTTGCTTTCCCAAACGCCTCTGATCATCCGTCTGGCTGTTTTCCATCGGCCACTTCCCAGGGGCTGCGGGCATCCCTCAGAGCCTGACCCACCCCTGTGGGGTCAGCAACCCGCAGGAACGCATCACTCTGCTCCTTGCCCAGGGCAGGACCATGCCCAGAACCCCCAGGGATTTATGGACAAGGAATGTGGTGACCCCTCCCTGCCTCTGGACCTTCCCTGCCTGGTGTGAGAGTCTCTTGGTGTTCCCTGCCCCGGGTACCTCACAATCTCCTCGGATCTCCCTTTCATCCCTTCCCTGCTCTGCCCCACACCTCACCCGTGACTGGGAATTTCCCCTCGTGGTCACACCTTGGGTTCTCCGGTGGCCAAAGCCCTCTGTCCCCCTGTGACGCCTCAATCCCTGCCCCACCCTCCTGTCTCCCCTCCAAGGCCCCTGAGCGTCTGCTGCCACGCACTGAGGAGTTCCAGGATGTCCAAATCCACCTGCATCAGGTTGCTCAGGACGTTGTGAAGGTCTGAACACCTCCAAGGATGGGCACACCCGGCCTGTCCAGGGCTCTTCCAGTGCCCATCCCTTCCAAGACCTAAGAAATGCTCAGTCCAGAGTCCCTCGTGAAAGTTAAGTGAATAAAACTTTTAAAAATTAAATCTCAGAACCAGAGGTTCACCCTCACCTTCCCTGGCCCGTGAGTCGATTCCAGGAGTTGCGCTCACCTCGAGCTCTTGTCCTTCTCTGGAATATTCCTGTTCCTCGAGTGGCTCCTTCAGGAGAGAGGCCTTCAGCGTGGACTTTGGGGGATTTTCTCTCCCCTTCCTGAGCTGGAACAGAACTGGATCTGCCCTGGACTCGTGAGCTGGGACCCAGAGCCCCCAGGCCTGGGCTGATCCCAGAGGAAAGGTGGGAATTGTGTCCCTGTGCCCCCCGAGGTGAGAGCCCACCTGCAGAGCTGCCCCAGCCCTGGGGCCAACAGCAGAAGGACGTGGAGCTGCTGGAGAGAGGCCAGAGGAGGCCATGGAAATGCTTCCAGGATTCTGGAGCCCCTCTGCTCTGGGAGAGCTGGGAATGTTCCCCTGGAGAAGGGAAAAATCCAGGGAATGCTCAGAGTCCCTGAAGGGGCTCCAGGAGAGCTGGAGAGGGGCTGGGGACAAGGGCTGGAGGGACAGGACACAGGGAATGGCTTCCAGTGGGAAAGGGGAGATTGGGCTGGGATCTTGGGAATTGGGAATTCCTGGCTGGAATGGAATTCCCAGATTTGCTGTGGCTGCCCCTGGATCCCTGGCAGTGCCCAAGCCCAGGTTGGACATCGGGGCTTGGATCCAGCTGGGATGGTGGGAGGTGCCCCAGCCCCGGCAGAGGGTTGGAAGTCCCTGCTCCTTTGGGAATCCCTGATCCCAGCAGCACCAGGCTCTGCTCGGCTCCCTGCGCTCCTCCGGCCCCTCCTGCCCTCCCCTGCTCCCGTGTTTTGCTGCAGAGTCCCGGGGAGCGGAGCTGCCTCCCCTCCCTGCTCCATCTGTCCGGCCCCATCTGTTCCTGCTCCTCGGACCTCCGTGACACACACGCCGAGATTTTTTATTTCTGGGGCCGAGCCGCAGCCTGGGCTGGCTGGGAGCACGGCTAGCGGCCCCTGCGAGGAGGAAATTCACTAAATAAACCACGATTTCATGTCATTTACATACACAAATACAAGTTCCTTTTATGGAGTGGGAGCCCGGCCTTTGCCTGGCATGAGGAAGAAGAGAAGCCTTGAATTCGAGCAAGATTTGACCTCCCCAAATCCTCCCTGGGGAAAGGAGTGACTGCCTCGGTGTCATCCCGAAATGGCTGAAGTTATAATTATAAACCTCCAAAGTAAGAGCAGTACCGTGCAACCGGAGCTCGTTTCCAGACTTGGCTGAGAAAAGGCTGCAAGCAGACGGAGCGATTTTAATTTAGGTAAATTAAGGGTTTAAATTTAGCCTGGCAACTAAAGTCCCACAAATCACAAAGCGTCGCCCCGTGCTAATTGCACGAGCGTCCTCTTGTTATTTCTCGGTTTCTGACCAGTCAGAAAATCCTCATCCCAGCATTAGTCATGCCCTGGGTGTCTGGGAACTCGTAATATTTTACATTGTGTTTCTTTCTTACTTCATGGGAAGGGTTTTTTTATTGCTTTACTATTAAAGTACAGTACAGGGCTATTTTGGGACAGAAACCTTTAAAATTAACCGAGTTTTTATGCCTTGCAAAAATGAGACCAGCCTGAGAAACTCTTTCAATGCTCCTTCTCCAATTCAGCACGGAGTACCTGCAGCAGGAACTCACTTTGCTCTTAATCATATTAATGAAGATTATTTTAGGAAGCCGGGCTGCCGAGCAGGTTATCTATTTCAGTCTGGAACCGCATCCAAAATTAACAGAGCAATTAAAAGCCAGCGTGGAGCCAATGACAAATGTGTGGAGGGTTTCAGAGGTGGGCAGGGGGACGGGGGTGAGAGCAGCAGAGCTCCAGGAAGGGGCTTTAGAGGAACCAGTTGTCCCATTTGGTCATTCCCAGTGCAGGAAAGAGGAAAGAGGGGTTTCCTTGCCCAGGAGTTCGGATTGTGTCACCCTGTCCTGGTTTGGAGACAAATTTGGGGGAAAACCCCTGTATAGGATCCCTCTGGGGAACAAACCCAAGTGGCCCCTCCCTCCAACCAGTCCGAAAGAAAAACCTCTTTGGAGAAAAGTGGAAAAAACTATTTCACTTAACAAATAAAGTGCATACAAGTATAAAGAATCAATAATATGAAACAATAAAACCTCTCGTTCTGGAGTGAGATGGCAAATTGAGAAAGTCCTTGCCGTGGGTGGAGCTCGGCTCTCTCTCAGTCTCTCCTCAGTCCCAGTCCCTCCGGCGCTGCTGGAAAATGCCGAGCTCCAGGCCCCGGTGGGCCGCAGCTGCAGCCCCCAGTGCTCCCCTGGGTTTTCAGTCCAGAGCAGGTTTAAACAGTTCCAAGAAAAAGAAAAAAGAACAGTCCAGGGAATTTCTCTGCCCTAGCTAGCTGAAACTAACTAAAAGCAAAAAGATCTCTGTCCTGCAGTCTCTCCAAGCCTCCGCCGAACACCGTCCGGAGAAGAATGTGGAGGAGTCGGGCAGTTTTCTCAAAACAAACTCCGCGCTTCTCCTTGCTCTTAGAACCAGTCTTAAAGGCACAGGACTCAATATACAGCGCAAACAGAACAGACGATTGGGGATACAAGCATCATAAAGTTACCCTAGGACACACCCACAGATGTTCTCTATGTGGACTAAATTTGTTTTATTCTCTCTTGGAGGGGAAATGGGTTAAGCTGAAAGAGGGAAGGTTTAGATGGGATCTTGGGCAGGAATTCCCCATGGGAAGGGGTGAGTCCCTGGCACAGGAATTCCCAGATTTGCTGTGGCTGCCCCTGGATCCCTGGCAGTGCCCAAGGCCAGGTTGGAGCACCCTGGGACGGTGGGAGGTGTCGTGCCCAGGGATGGGGTGGAACAGGATGGGATTTACCCCAAACCATTCCATTATCCCATTAATTTGTCGGATACATACCCCGGAAATATTTCACTTTTTGGATGCAGATTAACTCCAGAGAAATCCAATAATAAAAAGCAAGAGTTATGTTTGCGGCTGTAAAAGTCCCAGCCAGAAGCAAAGTGCTGAGCACTGTCTGAGGAGAGGAGGAGGAGGAGGAGGAGAGTTTCATTGTTCAGAATTTCCCACAAAAGACTGGGACCAGGAGCAGTTCCAGTCTGGGATGGGGACAGTCACCTCTCTGGGGGCTTTGGCTGTTGAAAAGCCCTGGGAAGTTTTTCTTCACCACCAAACCAATCTTTTGGGAGCCGCTTCCTCTGCCATTCCCCCTGTGGGAGCCGCTGGCAGCTCGTCCTGATTATTGCATCAGGGGATGGGCTGGGCTGGAGGGACCCCAGATCCCACCCAGTGCCACCCCTGCCGTGGCAGGGACACCTCCAGTGTCCCAGGTGCTCCAACCCCAATGTCCAACCCGGGCTGGGGCACTGCCTGGGATCCAGGGGATCTGTGCCAGGGCCTCACACCTCCCAGGGAACAATTCCTGCCCCATCTCCCATCCATCCCTGCCCTCTGGCAGCTCTCCCTCCCAATTCCAGCCCGAGCTGCTCCCTGGGCACTGCAGAGCCCGGGCTCTCCGGAGGTCAGAGCCCAGGGCAGGGCTGGAGCCCGAGCTGTGCCCAGGAGGCAGCACCCCTGGGTTCACCGAGACACACACAGCAGTCACACAGAGACAAGAGATTTTCACAGAGGTCCTTCTGATCCAGCTCACAGCCGAGAGAGCGGAGAGAAGAGACCCCTTTGTTTATTTCTTACTTTTTATACATTTGTGGGTCTGGCAGAAGATTGGCTTTTTGGGGTTTCCACCCCTCAGCCTCAGTGGCCAGACTAATTGTCAGTTACAGTTGTTTTCAGGTTAGAAATATGCAAACAAAGGACAGAGAATGAAAAACAAAGGATTTGTTTATGTTACATCTGTGGGAAAAGGTAGAAAACTGCTCTAATATTGTACAGTAGCTAAAAGATCTGACTCCATTTCAAAAGGCTTTAAAAACACAGAAAAACCAGGGTAACACCCCCCAGCATCCCTCGGGTAACACCGGAATTCCATTCGCTCTCCAATGGCCCCAGAAGATGGGAGAGGAAATCGTCCTACTCCACCGCAGCAGGAAGCTCCTGCTGGGGAATGTTTCCCGTGGCAGGTCTCCTCCTCACAGCCCCTGCTCCCCGTGGAGCTCTGCCCCAGCCCAGAGCCACCAGGGATGGGGACAATGATCTCAGGCCTCGGCCATCCTTGCTCTAAACCATTCCTGCCCCTTTCGTGCCTCGGCTGGAGCCCAGAGTTTTCCATCCCGGGCTCTGGGAAGAGCTGTGTCCCTCACTGTGCCGCTGAGAGCCACCAAACAGCCCGTGCTGGGCTGCTGGGCTGAGCGGGGAGAGAAGAGAGAGGAGAGGAAACGCGAGATGATCGATAAAAATACAATTCCGCTGGTAATCCCATCTGTCAGACTAATAACTCACTGTAATGTTTTTAGTAATAAGAACGACTCCTGCTTACATAACAGCTGCTGTGTGTGGCTGTTTGAGGGGTTTGCAGGTGCTGATTAAAGCCTGGAGCAGGCAGGGGAGGCAGATGGGAATTCACATCCCGTCGCTCCTGTGTTCCGTGGAAGCTGGCAGGGCTGGCTCCGGGCGAAATTCAGCTTGCTGTGAGCAGAGCTGTCCTCGGTGGGATGAGCAGGAGGGAGGGTTTGGGGCGCCTCCCGCTCCCTCAGGAATCACATCCAGCGGTCCCGGGGCCGGGCTCGGCCGTGTGGAGCCAGGGCACGGCTGTGGTCACAGCTGTCCCCACCCTGCCGCCCCGTCATCGTCATCGTCATCGTCGTCGTCATTATCGTTAGTTAGGGGTTTGGATGGTTTTATCTGGCCACGGCCTAACAAAGAAAAGCTTCCCCTTGTGTTTCGGGGTGCAGACACCCTGAGTCTCTTGGCCCAGGCTGCAGCAGAGCAGGCACACAACTGTGATCGGGACACGCAAAGCAATCACACAGAGACGAGAGATTTGCAGGGCAGAGAGTTCCTCCCAGAGAGCCCAAGGCTGAGCCCAGCCCAGAGCCCCTCTGCCTGTTTATTTCTGACTTTTTATACATTTGTGGGTCTGGCTGTGGATTGGCTTCTGGAGTTTTCACCTCCCAGCCGAATGGCCAGACCAACTGTCAGTTACAATTGTTTTCAGGTTAGAAATGCGCAAACAAAGGACAGGGAATGAAAAACAAAGGGTTTGTTTATGTTACATCTGTGAGAAAAAGGTAGAAACTGCTCCTAATATTGTACGGTAGCTAAAAGATCTGACTCCATTTTATGAACAATCAAAAGGCTTTAAAAAACTCAGAAAAACCAGGGTGGCACACAAGGTGACCAGCAGTCCTGGCCAGCCCGTGGCTGTCCCACCACTGCAGCTCCCAGCTCCCAGATGCTCAGGGCGGAGCAGAGGAGCCTCAGGAGTATCCACGGGCCCTGAACTGGGTGCTTCTCTTTGCTGGGCTCTTTTCCCCCACCCGAGCAAACCAGGCACGCGTGGGACACGGAGCTGGTGTGCACCAGCACAGAACTTCATCTCCTGCCTTATGGAATTGGTAACTGCCCTGCATTGGGGAGTTTCCCCGTCATTCAGGTGGTTTCAGGGTCTTTTTCCCCCTGCACAGCTCTGAGCCAAGCCGAAGGAAGAGACGGAGTCTTCAGGTGTAGATTTTTCAAGGTTGCATTTTTCGTTTATTGTTTCTTCTCTTACAAATCTCTCTCAGTCCAACGAGATGTTTGCAGCTGCACGGACTTCTCACGTCTCCCCCCGAGCTGGGCTGTCCTTAATCTTTTATACTAATTACTACGTGTTCGTTATTTACTATTTCTTACCAATGTCTATCACTATTACTAAAAAGGTCATCTCCACTCTGACCCAATCCTCACAAACTCCTTTGTGCCCACGTCACTGCAGAAATGGAGTGAGGGAAGGAGAAGGAAGAAGAAGGAGACAACGCCCCAAATTCTCCATCTTGTCCCCATTCACTCCAATGCTATGAACCTAAAATTACTGTTTTTTCACTCTGTGATAAACTAAACTACTATTTTTCACACTCCTGTGGCCTGCAAACCCTCTCTCAGTTTAGGAAGTTTTTCCCATGGACTGAGATCAAATCCAGTGTCTCTCTGAGCTCTGGGCTGGGGTCTCAGAGCCCCCTGCCCAGGTCCCTGACCCTCCGGGGCAGCCAAAGGAATGCCCTGGACTCCAGCAGGACTGTGCAGGGGCTGCTGCTGGACCAAATGTCCACAGCGAGTTCTTTCGGGTTCTTTTTAGCTGCCAAGGCAAAATGCCCCCGGTGTGTCACCGAGACACACACAGAGCAGTCACACACAGACAAGAGATTTGCACAGAGGTTCTTCCGATCCAGCTCACAGCTGAGAGAGCGGAGAGAAGAGACCTCTTTGTTTATTTCTTACTTTTTATACATTTGTGGGTCTGGCAGAAGATTGGCTTTTTGGGGTTTCCACCCCTCAGCCTCAGTGGCCAGACCAATTGTCAGTTACAATTGTTTTCAGGTCAGAAATATGCAAACAAAGGACAGGGAATGAAAAACAAAGGATTTGTTTATGTTACATCTGTGGGAAAAGGTAGAAAACTGCTCCAATATTCTACAGTAACTAAAAGATCTGACTCCATTTATGAAATTCAAAAAGGCTAATAAAAAACCTCAGAAAAACCAGGGTAACACTGGTGCAGCGCTGGGAGGGGTCGCACACCCCAAAAAAGCCAGGCTGGGTTCCAGCTCTGTCCATCCCCTCCCTGTTCCCTGCTCAGTCACTCTGGCTGGGCTGCCTCAGCCTTTTCCTGCTCTCCCCCTGCTCCCTGCGATACAGAAACCCATCTAAAATGAGGGTTGATTAAAAAAAAAAATACCCAGGGATTGATTAAAAAGTGCATTTAATTTCTCTCCTGCCTGTTCCAGTGTCCTGGTTTGGAGACAAATTTGGGGGAAAACCCCTGTATAGGATCCCTCTGGAAAGCAAACCCAAGTGGCCCCTCCCTCCAACCAGTCCGAAAAAAAAACCTTTGTGGAGAAAAGTGGAAAAAGCTATTTTACTAAACAAATAAAGTGCATACAAGTATAAAGAATCAATAATATGAAACAATAAAACCTCTCGTTCTGGAGTGAGATGGCAAATTGAGAAAGTCCTTGCCGTGGGTGGAGCTCGGCTCTCTCTCAGTCTCTCCTCAGTCCCGGTCCCTCCGGCGCTGCTGGAAAATGCCGAGCTCCAGGCTCCAGTGGGCTGCAGCTGCAGCCCCCAGTGCTCCCCTGGGTTTTCAGTCCAGAGCAGGTTTAAACAGTTCCAAGAAAAAGAAAAAAAACAGTCCAGGGAACTTCTCTGCCCTAGCTAGCTGAAACTAACTAAAAGCAAAAAGATCTGTGTCCTGCAGTCTCTCCAAGCCTCCGCCGAACACCGTCCGGAGAAGAATGTGGAGGAGTCAGGCAGTTTTCTCAAAACAAACTCCGTGCTTCTCCTTGCTCTTAGAACCAGTCTTAAAGGCACAGAACTAAATAAACAGCACAAACAGAACAGACGATTGGGGATCCAAGCATCATAAAGTTACCCTAGGACATCCAGCTTCACAGCGCTTGTCAGAGCTGTCACCTGTGATGGGGACCTGTGTCTGGGAGGTCACCCCGGGGCTGGGGGCTGTGAATAGACCCCTGGGGGTGTAAGACCCCCGTCCCCTCCCTGGGGCTGCCTCAGACATCCGGGAGCTCGGCTTCCTTGGAAACCAGGCGCGGGTGACTGCGCAGCCAGCCCTCCTCCCTTCACACTCCCAGTTTTAAAGGAATAAAGAAACAGCCGGGAGCCTTGGGCAGCTCCAGCCGCGGAGATGAGCAGGATCCCGGAGGGGAGCCCATGGGAGGGGCGGCTGGGCTGGAGCAGAGGGGAGCAGGGCAGAGCTCAGCAGGGGCAGCTCAGGTCTCTGGGACAGGGAGGGGACCAGGGAAATGTGACTGGGATATCACACGAGAGACGAGAGATTTCGCAGGGCAGAGGGTTCCAGAGCCAAGACAAAAACCAAGGTGGAGAACAAAGCAGAGAGCCTCTGCCTGTTTATTTCTGACTTTTTATACATTTGTGGGTCTGGCTGTGGATTGGCTTCTGGAGTTATCACCTCCCAGCCAAATGGCCAGACCAACTGTCAGTTACAATTGTTTTCAGGTCAGAAATATGCAAACAAAGGATGGAATGAAAAACAAAGGATTTGTTTATGTTACATGTGTGAGAAAGTCAGAAACTGCTCCTAATATTGTACAGTAGCTAAAAAGTCTGACTCCATCTCATGAACAATCAAAAGGCTTTAAAAACTCAGAAAAACCAGGGTGACAGGGAAGGGCTGGAGCTGTGCCAGGCTCGGGCTGGAGATCAGGAAAGGTTCATCCCAGAGTGTGCTGGCACTGCCCAGGCTCCCCAGGGAATGGGCACATTCCCAGCTCTGCCCAGCTCCAGGAGCCTTTGGCAGCGCTCCAGGGGGCACAGGGTGGGATTGTTGGGGTCTGTGCGGGGCCAGGGGTGGATGGATGATCCCTGTGGCTCCCTCACAGCTCAGGATTTTCTATAATTTTATAACCCAGTGTAGTGGTTTCATCAATATTCAACCTTAGGCATTGATTGGGTCTTGCTGTAACCTCCTAGAAAAATTACTTTTGCAGGTGTTTTCCTTTCCTCACCAAACGCCAATAAACCCAAACCCAGCACACCCAAATGTTGTGGATGTCCCAGGCATGGGAAGATTTTTGTAGAGTCTCTCGCTGAGAGCCCTGGGAGGTGTCAGGGAACTCAGGCAGGAGCTGCAGCTCCGTGGGGCCTCAGACTTCCCTGGATTCCCCAGCACTGCTCTCCTGCTCACTCACTTGGCTCCCACCTGTCTGCTGGAGCCCTGGGCACTGGGAATTCCAGAGTTTCTGTGCTCACAGGCTCTGACCCCCAGGCAAACTCTGCACTGACCTGAGGCCGTGGAACAGCTCCCAAAATGGAGTGACAGCGCTGGGATTGTGGCTGTGGGGTTTGGATAGAAGTGTGTGACAGCACAGGGTGCAAAACTCAGAGCTGGAGGGTTTAGAATACAGGAATAGAGATAAAGCAGGATGGAGGATTTAGGGCAGAGGCTGAGTCCTTCTTTTTCACCTTCTTCTCCATGGTCTGGGTGGGATTTTGTAATTGGAGAGAAAAATCCACATTGAGAACCATGGGGTGGTTGGATATTGGGTTAAAAGTGAAAATAATTTAGGTGCCATTTCTTAATTGGACAGTTTATAGTTAAAAGGCCTTGTAGAGAGAGATGGGGCCATTTTTAGTTTGTTAGCTGGAAGTGCTGTAGAACTCAGGGTTTGTGAGACTGTAACAGAGATAAGTAATAAACATCTGAGTCTGAACAAGAAACACCATCTCGAGCATTTAATCCCGACCCCAGTAAAAAAGAGGATAAAACACAACACAGTGGTGCCCGTGCGAGGATTGAACTCAGGATTCCTGTCCATCCCTGTTGGAGTCCAGGGCATTCCTTTGGCTGCCCTGGAGGGTCAGAGACCTGGGCAGGGGGGTCTGGGACCCCAGCCCAGAGCTCAGAGAGACACTGGATTTGATTTCAGTCCATGGGAGAGGCTTCTTGCACTGCAGGAAGCATTGCAGGCCACAAGAGTGTGAAAGATTGGAGTTTAGTATATCACAGGGTGAGAAAAACAGTGGGTTTGGATTTCTTGTATTGAAGTGAATGGGGGCAAGATGGAGAATTTGGGGCGTTGTCTCCTTCTTCTTCCTTCTCCTTCCCTCACTCCATTTCTGCAGTGACGTGGGCACAAAGGAGTTTGTGAGGATTGGATCAAAGTAAAGATGACCTTTTTAGTAATAGTGATAGACATTAGTAATAAATAGTAAATATCTAATATGTAGCAATTAGTATAAAAGATAAGGACAGCCCTGGGACGGGGGCAGTCACCAGATGTCCGAGCCGCGGCAAACATCTTCTGGACACTGAGAAAATTGTAAGATAAGAACTAATAAACACGAAGCATGCGACCTTGAAGACTCCGTCTTTTCCTGCGTTTGGCTCAGAGCTTTGCAGAGGGCAAAAAAGACTCTAAAACCACCTGAATGCGGGGAATTTAAGCTCCAGCAAGCAGCCCCTCAACAACTGGCATCCCTGAGAGAGGGCACAGCAACAAGTGCCGTCCCTGGGTGCAGAGAAACCACTGGCACCCCAGATGGGACAGCGACACATCCCCACCCGCCTGGGCTGACATTCCTCTCCCAGACAATTCTTAGTGTGGGAAGTTTCCCTTTCCGCCCCCATCTCCTTCTCAGCCCCTCTTTCTCTCCCTTGCTGCCCTTTTCCCTGCTGGGTTTCCATTCCCCTGACGTTCGGGGCCCAGCTCTGAGTCACCGCTGCTGGCTCAGCGCGGATCCGCGGATCCCGGCAGCGCCACGTCACTCCTGGGCACAGCTGCAGCAGGAATCGCGTCCCCTCGGGAGATTTTCCAGCTGCCAGCTTTGGCTACGGGATCATCAGGAATGTGCCTGTGGAAAATCAGCCGTGGGAGCTGGGTGCTGTGGGAGCTGGGTGCTGTGGGAGCTGGGTGCTGTGCGTGCACGGGAGGTTTCAGCAGTTCTGGCTGCAGGGATCTGTGAGGGGAGATGCCCTTGGCTGAGCTCCTTGTCACACGCCCTGCTGGGATTTTAGGAGCTCCTTTGAAGATCCCGAATTTGGGGCTCTCTCCAGCAGGACAAACGTGGCCCAGCACAGGTGTGGGAATCCCAGCTCCCGGGAAAGAGAATCCCCTGCATTTTGGGTTCTTTCCCTGCTGAAATGGAGCTGAGCCACGAGGGTCACAAAGATCCGAGGGATTGCCCTGGGAGTCAGTGATGAGGGGAGATGCCCGGGGATGTGTCCTTCCGAGAGCCAGGGAATGCTTTGGGTGAGAAGGACCTTAAATCCCACCCAGGGCCACCCCTGCCATGGCAGGGACACCTCCAGTGTCCCACAGTGCTCCAGCCTGGGCTTGGGCACTGCCAGGGATCCACAGCAAATCTGGGAATTCCAGAATTCCCAGCCCCTCCCCACCCTCCCAGACAGGAATTCCCAATTCCCAGGATCCCAGCCCAATCTCCCCTTTCCCACTGGAAGCCATTCCCTGTGTCCTGTCCCTCCAGCCCTTGTCCCCAGCCCCTCTCCAGCTCTCCTGGAGCCCCTCTGGGCCCTGCAAGGCCACAGGGGCAGAAGGGAAATGTTTCCAGTGACGTTTCCTGGATGTGAAGCTGATTTGCTGTGCCCTGCACGGACGGTCTGCTCCAGCTGCTCATTAAGGACTCCTGGCTTTTCCCTTTCCCAGCATCTCCTTTCAGCTGCTCAGAACTTCTGCCAAGCTGGAACTGCCTGGACAAGAATTTTCTGGGGCAGATGTTGCTCTCCACCTGAGCTTTTGTGTAACGTGTCTGAGAAAAGAATCCTGTGGTTCTTCGGGAATGAGGAGTGGAGAGGAGAAAATAAACGTTGTTTGGCCAAATTAGAACATGTTTTTGGAGTGCTCTAAAATGCGGAGACACGTGGGCAGCTTTGGAAAATCTTTATTTCCTTGCTCACCTGGTCCCGTGGAACGTGTCCCTGCACATGGCAGGGGTTGGGATGAGTTGGGATTTCAGGTCCCCTCCACCCCAACCCAACCCCGTTAGTCCCCAGCGCTGGCAGGGCAATGATCAATTCAGTGATTGATTCAATGATTCAATAATTGATTCAATGATTGATTCAATGATTCAATGATCAATTCAATGATTGATTCAATGATTCAATAATTGATTCAATGATTGATTCAATGATTCAATGATTGATTCAATGATTGATTCAATGATTCAATAATTGATTCAATGACTGATTCAATGATTCAATGATTGATTCAATGATCGATTCAATGACTGATTCAATAATTCAATGATTGATTCAATGATTCAATGATTGATTCAATGATTCAATGATTGATTAAATGATTCAATGATTGAATCAATGATAGATTCAATGATTCAATGATTGATTTAATGATTCAATGATTGATTTAATGATTCAATGATTGAATCAATGATTGATTCAATGATCCAATGATTGATTCAATGATTGAATGATTGATTCAATGATTGATTCAATGATTCAACGATTGATTTAATGATTCAATGATTGGTTCAATGATTGATTCAATGATACGATGATTGATTCAATGATACGATGATTGATTCAATGATTCAATGATTGATTCAATGATTCAATGATTGATTCAAAGATTGATTCAATGACCAATTCAATGATTGATTCAATGATTCAATGATTGATTCAATGATTCAATGATTGATTCAAAGATTGATTCAATGACCAATTCAATGATTGATTCAATGATTCAATGATTGATTTAATGATTCAATGATTGATTCAAAGATTGATTCAAAGATTGATTCAATGACCAATTCAATGACTGATTCAATGATTCAATGGTTCAGCGGTTCTGTCGCAATGCGCAGCAAACACGGGGTGCTGGCACAGAGCACAGAAGGTTTGGACACCTCTGGGGAGTCACAGCCCAGCTCTGCCCTCACAGGGAGCAAAATCCCCAGCAGCCAATTCCATGAGTCAGCTCCTCAGTGTCAGACGGCTCCGGGGACTGGCCTGGCCCATTTCCATGGAAATGCGTTCCCTGTTTTCCATGAATTTAACCGTGACAAAGGAAAGGTGAAACCTGGCAGTCCCTGGCAAACATTCCAGGCTGGAAATGGGAATGTGTTCCCTGTTTTCCATGAATTTAACCATGACAAAGGAGAAGTGAAACCTGGCAGTCCCTGGCAAACATTCCAGGCTGGAAATGGGAATGTATTCCCTGTTTTCCATGACAAAGAGAAGGTGAAACCTGGCAGTCCCTGGCAAACATTCCAGGCATTTGAGGTGCAGCCCAGCATTCTGTGGAACACAGAGACAGCAAACGTCATCCATCAGCTCATTCCTGCGAGTGGGGGAGGCTGGAATCACCGGGGAGAAAGTGTGGAATCACCTCCTCTGACAGCATTCCTCCTCCGAGCCCTGCTCCACGGGGAGGTCACAGCAGTGCCAGAGAAACGTGACCTCATTTCATCTCCTTCGAAACGGGCACGCGTCTGTGTCTTGGTGTGGAAGGACAGGCGTCTGCCAGGGAAAGCCGGAGCCTCCCTGGGAATGGAGAATGGAAACCCCCTTCCCTCCAATATTATTATAATTTTGGAATTAGGGGCGAATGGAAACCCCCTTCCCTCCAAATTATTATAATTTTGGAATTAGGGGCGAATGGAAACCCCCTTCCCTCCAAATTATTATAATTTTGGAATTAGGGGCAAATGGAAACCCCCTTCCCTCCAATATTATTATAATTTTGGAATTAGGGGCTCTCAGGCAGAGATAAGGGAAATAGGAGTAACAGTTCTTTACTAGGAATATTATAAATAAAAAATAAAAAATACAAATGCAGTAGTACAAAATACAAGGAAGCAAACAAGGATCCTGGAAAAGCCCTGACAGGGTCAGGGACAGGAGCTGGCACCCTGTGCTCAGGGTGTTGGGAGCAGCCCAGATAAATCCTCCTGGAGTAACAGCTGTGGCTCTGTGGAGTAGAGATGGTCCTGTGGAAAGTCCAGTGCTGGTGAGATGGGTCCGGGCTTCCTCCGGGGATCCAGATGGAAAACCCGGATCCCTCGTGTCCTTCATTCCCAGTTTTTATCCAGCTGGGAGCAGCTGGCTCCTCCCCGCTGTGTGCAGCATCTCCCAGGGGATGATGGAATGTGTCCTGGCTCTGTGGGCACCGATGGGCCATGGTCAGGAGATGTCCCTGGAGGGTGGAGGGTGGTGACAGAGATAACAAACACGGGTTATCAAACCTGGGTTTGATGGCTGGGACGTTATCAGGAGGCATCTGCACCCATCCCCCTGGAGTTACAAGAGAAGGATGAAACATCTCCCAAAAACCAGCTTTTAACAGATGGAACAGAACGCACATTTCTGGGTTACACAATCCAAGACAATCTTCCTCGGGAATCATGGAGCTTCCAGAGCTGCCTGGGCTTTGCAGCTTTTACCAGCCGTGTTTGAAGATGAAATCTAAAAATGGAGTGAAAAAATAAGAAAATGCCACATGGAGGTTAAAATAGAAAATATTTAAATGTTCTGTACCAGAAGCGGCCGTTTGAGAGCGAAGGGTAAATAGTCATGAGCATCTTCAGAGCCTGAGGACACAGGGATTATGCCTTGGACAAATCAGGAAATTCAGGGAATGATAAATCAGCTTTATTTCTTCCATCAGGAAGAGAGGAAAGGAGAATTTCCACCAGCCAGCCACCGAGGAAACAAAACTGTGCAGCACCAGATGTCGGGGTGTGTGTGGAGTCGAGGCAGGGCAGGATGGTCCCGGGCTGCTCGGGGAACTGGGAACTGAAATCCCAGAAACTCGGGGTGAGCAGACATTTCCCTGGGAGCTGAAATCCCAGAAACCCGGGGTGAGCAGACATTTCAGTGGGAGCTGAAATCCCAGAAACTCGGGGTGAGCAGACATTTCCCTGGGAGCTGAAATCCCAGAAACTCGGGGTGAGCAGACATTTCCCTGGGAGCTGAAATCCCAGAAACTCGGGGTGAGCAGACATTTCAGTGGGAGCTGAAATCCCAGAAACTCGGGGTGAGCAGACATTTCCCTGGGAGCTGAAATCCCAAAAACCCGGGGTGAGCAGACATTTCCCTGGGAGCTGAAATCCCAGAAACTCGGGGTGAGCAGACATTTCCCTTGGAGCTGAAATCCCAGAAACCCGGGGTGAGCAGACATTTCCCTGGGAGCTGAAATCCCAGAAACTCGGGGTGAGCAGACATTTCAGTGGGAGCTGAAATCCCAGAAACTCAGGGTGAGCAGACATTTCAGTGGGAGCTGAAATCCCAGAAACTCAGGGTGAGCAGACATTTCCCTGGGAGCTGAAATCCCAGAAACCCGGGGTGAGCAGACATTTCAGTGGGAGCTGAAATCCCAAAAACCCGGGGTGAGCAGACATTTCAGTGGGAGCTGCAATCCCAGAAACCCGGGGTGAGCAGACATTTCAGTGGGAGCTGAAATCCCAGAAACTCGGGGTGAGCAGACATTTCAGTGGGAGCTGAAATCCCAGAAACTCAGGGTGAGCAGACATTTCAGTGGGAGCTGAAATCCCAAAAACCCGGGGTGAGCAGACATTTCCCTGGGAGCTGAAATCCCAGAAACCCGGGGTGAGCAGACATTTCCCTGGGAGCTGAAATCCCAGAAACTCGGGGTGAGCAGACATTTCCCTTGGAGCTGAAATCCCAGAAACTCGGGGTGAGCAGACATTTCCCTTGGAGCTGAAATCCCAGAAACTCGGGGTGAGCAGACATTTCAGTGGGAGCTGAAATCCCAGAAACTCAGGGTGAGCAGACATTTCCCTGGGAGCTGAAATCCCAGAAACTGAAATCCCCGTAGGAAAAGCTGTCCATTCCAGGTGGCCGCTCCCAGTGCTCCAATGTTCAACTGACCTGGCTGGACCTGTCCTGGATCCTGATTCTCCCACGTGGGAAATGAAAAAGGCAGAAAACTCTCACGGCAGTGCAGATGTAAGCCTGAAATTAGGAATGTATATGGGGTTTTTATCTTTTCTTCTGTTAGAGCCAGGATTAAATGCTCGAGAGATGCAGTTTGTGTTTGGACTCAGGTGTTTATTAATTTTTATCTACGTTACAGTCTCACAAGCTGTGAGTTCTGGCTAACAAAGTAGAAAATGGCTCTGTCTCTAACTCCTTAAAAGGTCTTTTGAGCACAAACTTTCAAATTATGAAACAACACCTAAATTATTTTCGCTTTCAACCCAATATCCAACCACCCATGGTTCTCAATGTGGATTTTTCTGCCCAATTCCAAAATCCCACCCAGATCATGGAGAAGAAGGTGAAAAAGAAGGACTCAGCCTCTGCCCTAAATCTTCCATCCTGCTTTCTCTCTGTTCCTGCATTCTAAACCCTTCAGCTCTGAGTTTTGCACCCTGTGCTGTCACACACTTCTATCCAAACCCCACAGCCACAATCCCAGCGCTGTCACTCCATTTTGGGATCCTTCTCCATGGCCTCAGGTCAGTGCAGAGTTTGCTTGGGGGTCAGAGCCTGTGAGCACAGAAACTCTGCAATTCCCAGTGCCCGGGGCTCCAGCAGACACAGAACAATAAGAAGAGTACAGAACAAGAACAAGTCTGTGTTTTGTGCTGTGTAGGGCTCCTCAGGCTGCAGCGAGCAAGACCTGAGCCGTTGGCGCCTTTCGATTGCGTCGCCCCGAGCTGCGGCTGATGCTGCGATAAATCTCCAAGAACTTCTCCCGTTATTCAGCCACGTTTGGGTCCAGCAGCCCCACAGCTCAGCCCCAGCTCCGAGCCCTTCCTGCTGCTCGGGGACGGGCAGGAGCTGAGGGATGGGGCAGTGCCTGGCCGGGATTCCCTGGAGAAGGAGCTGGGATGGAGCCAGAGCGTGGGAGACACACGACCCAGCGCTTCCAGAGGGTTTCCCAGTGAAAATAAAGGCTGTGCGTGGCACAGAGGGACTGCCTAACCCAGATTCTGGGACTCACGGCAGCCAGGGCCGAAGGCGAGCGCTGCTCCGAGACCTGAAAGCAGAGAGCATTTAAAAAAATAAAAAAATAGGAAATAAAATTCTTTTCTTTCTCTGCAGACCCGGTGATCTGGGGAGTCACCTTTGTGTTACCGGAGCACTTTGGGTGCACAGCTTGGACTGAATCCTCCTTTCTGGGTGGATTTCCTGTCTGCGAGGGAGGGAAATGTTTGTTTTTCACAGAGAATCGTCCGTTTGGTGATTTTTTTTTTTCCTGGGCAGAGGTTCAAAGGGCCAGCACTGAATAAGGTGATCAAGCTTTAGAAGTTCTCCCCGCAGGAACACCGGTTTTTTATCTTTATTTATCTACTGCCCCAGAATTCCTTGAAGCCGACTCAGCCCCTTCTCCTGTTTATTTTTAACTGTGAACTGGAGCAGGGAAGGAGAGATCAGTGTGAGCCCAGCCTGCGTCTGTCATCGCTGGCTGTCACATCCCCACAGACACCGCGTCCGCGCCAGCCTGCACCCAGCAGCGTCCCGGGGATCGAATCCCCTGGGATCAGAGCCACAGGATCACAGCTACAGGGATCACATCACATCCCCTGGGATCACATCACATCCCTGGGATCACACCCACAGGGATCACATCCCCTGGGATCACATCCACAGGGATCACATCCACAGGGATCACATCCGTGGGATCAGAGCCACAGGGATCACATCACATCCCCTGGGATCACATCCACAGGGATCACAGCCACAGGGATCAGAGCCACAGGATCACAGCCACAGGGATCACATCTGTGGGATCAGAGCCACAGGGATCACATCACATCCCCTGGGATCACATCACATCCCTGGGATCACATCCACAGGGATCACATCCGTGGGATCAGAGCCACAGGGATCACAGCCACAGGGATCACATCCACAGGGATCACATCCACAGGGATCACATCACATCCACAGGGATCACATCCACAGGGATCACATCCGTGGGATCAGAGCCACAGGATCACATCCCTGGGATCACATCCACAGGGATCTCATCCACAGGGATCACATCCCCTGGGATCACATCACATCCCTGGGATCACATCCACAGGGATCACATCCACAGGATCACATCCCTGGGATCACATCCCCGGTGATCACATCCCCTGGGACCCCATCCCGCCCTCCCCGTCTGATAGATGTTTTGTGATAAATTCCTGTCCTATGTGTTATAAACTATCAACTCCATTACAGGCAGAGGGTTTCCACCGAGCCCTGGAAGCTCCCCTGTGCGCCAGGACTGATCTGCAGCCGTAGAGACTGCAGACAATGGCAGGGCGAAGCCCAGATTAGCAACCGAAAGGAATGGCCGAGCCGGAGATGTCCCATCCGTCAGGGAAGAGCCGCCTGCCTCCCCCGGTGATCAACACACGGCACCAGTCCAGAGGAGGAGGACCCAGAGATGTCACCATCAGCATGACTTGTTAAAGAAATATGGGTATTGATCTGGTATCGATACCCAACCGTGACGGACAGAAACTCTCTAACAGTTTAAAGTTAGAAAGTGTATGTTTATTACGGCCGGGCAGCACGCGGGATATTTCCCTAATTCACACTGCGAAATTCACAGGAAATCACAAAGCCTTTTATTTACAAAAGTGTTGAATATCCAAAATACAAATGCATATTCATACCCCTGTCACCTCCCATTCCTCGCTTTGTAAGCTAATTGGCAAAAAGGCTATTAAGCGTGCGTACTTTGTCTCCTAAAATGAGTCGGGGGTCTATTCTGGGGAGGGATCACCCAAAATGAGGAAGTAAGATGAGTCTTCCTCATCCTGACCTTTCTACCTTTTCAATGCATTCGTGACAAATGGATCCTTGGTAGAACTTAGTTTCCTGTGTTCAATGGGTCCTTTAAGCAGGAAATCTGCAGCTATCTTATGTCCCATTTACCACATTTTGTTTTTCATTACAAACACAGCTACACAAACATAAACCTGACAAGAAATGAGTTACTAAATCCGGGATATCTTATCTAAGATCTGGTTTCTGTTAACTTCAAACAAAGATTACCTATCTACTTCAGCTAATTCAGCAACTTATCATCTTAACTTTCCTAAAAACCCTTAGTTCCTCAAAATTAACGTCTCAAGCATCCCAATACCGATTTCTCGGAACCTCCGACTCTGCCGGGAAGGAGCATTCAGGACCAGAGAAAGGAAACACAGGAATATGTATTTCAGATACAAACTAACAATAAAACTGCCTCGGGGGAGAAAAGCTGTATAAAACCTGCCCACTGGATCCAGGCGATCGTGAACGGGGGAGAGCTGGTTCATTCGTGACCGTCTCTGCATTCACCCACCTTCGATAGCCCGGGGTCGAGGTTGTCTCTTTTATTGTGGCTATTTCAGACTGTTATTATTTTTAAAATGGCAAAATAAAATTACTTTATATTAAATTGGCTATTGATTTGTCCATAACACTCGGGGAAACGGTGCCAAGGAGAGCTCAGGGAAGGAACTTTCCAGCATCAACAGGCTCCAGCACTGCTGCCAAATCGGCACCAGGGGGTTCCAGCAGGACACTGCCCTGTGCTGGCAGCGCTTTGTGCTTCCGGCTAATTCTGTTTATTTGTCTTTATTTGTGTCTATTTGTGTTTATTTGTGTCTGTTTGTGTTTATTTGTGTTTGTCAGGGGGCGGGGGTGGGGCCAGGCCCCCCGCTCTGTCCATGTGGGACAACCCAGGATTCCCTCTGGATCCACCCAGCAGAGCTCAGGGCACAGAGCGAGGGGACAGCAGCATTTCCTTCTGATCCTGGAGGATTTCATCAGGGCTTGGAGCTCCAGGGGTGCCCAGAGAGGAGAGAGGGCACCTGGGAGCAGCCCTGGTCCTGTGCCATGGGAGCTGGGAAAGGCTGGAGAATTCCTGAGGGAGCTGGGAAGGGGCTGGAGAATTCCTGAGGGAGCTGGGAAAGGAGCTGGAGAATTCCTGAGGGAGCTGGGAAGGGGCTGGAGAATTCCTGAGGGAGCTGGGAAAGGCTGGAGAATTCCTGAGGGAGCTGGGAAAGGGGCTGGAGAATTCCTGAGGGAGCTGGGAAGGGGCTGGAGAATTCCTGAGGGAGCTGGGAAAGGGGCTGGAGAATTCCTGAGGGAGCTGGGAAAGGCTGGAGAATTCCTGAGGGAGCTGGGAAAGGGCTGGAGAATTCCTGAGGGAGCTGGGAAGGGGCTGGAGAATTCCTGAGGGAGCTGGGAAAGGCTGGAGAATTCCTGAGGGAGCTGGGAAGGGGCTGGAGAATTCCTGAGGGAGCTGGGAAGGGGCTGGAGAATTCCTGAGGGAGCTGGGAAAGGGCTGGAGAATTCCTGAGGGAGCTGGGAAGGGGCTGGAGAATTCCTGAGGGAGCTGGGAAAGGCTGGAGAATTCCTGAGGGAGCTGGGAAGGGGCTGGAGAATTCCTGAGGGAGCTGGGAAAGGGCTGGAGAATTCCTGAGGGAGCTGGGAAAGGGCTGGAGAATTCCTGAGGGAGCTGGGAAAGGAGCTGGAGAATACCTGAGGGAGCTGGGAAAGGGCTGGAGAATTCCTGAGGGAGCTGGGAAGGGGCTGGAGAATTCCTGAGGGAGCTGGGAAAGGCTGGAGAATTCCTGAGGGAGCTGGGAAAGGCTGGAGAATTCCTGAGGGAGCTGGGAAAGGCTGGAGAATTCCTGAGGGAGCTGGGAAGGGGCTGAGCCTGGAGAAAAGGAGGCTCAGTGGGACCTTGTGGCTCTGCACCAGTCCCTGACAGGAGGGGACAGCCGGGGGGAATTTGGGATCTGCTCCCAGGGAACAGGGACAGGAGCAGAGGGAATGGCCTCAGGGGAGGCTCAGGGTGGATTTTGGGGATATTCCTCCCTGGAAAGGACTGCCCATCCCTGGGGGATTTCAGAGCCCTGTGCGTGGGGCACTTGGGGACAGGGGTCAGTGCTGGCGGTGCTGGGGGACTCCACACTCTTGGGGGATTTTTCCAGAGACGTTCCCATGATTCCAGCCCCAAGGTCCAGGGGTGCCGAGGGTGTGAGCACAGCAGGAGGAGCAGGAACAGCCCAGGGACATCTCCTCGCTCCAGCCCCACAGGGGTGGGGTCACACCCGGGGCCAGCTGCAGACAGACCCGGCCACGCTGCTCATCCCGTGCTACCTGGGGAAAAAACTCCCTCTGGCATTTGCACTTCTCAAAAACTCCCTCTGGCATTTGAGCTTCGGGCTTTTCCCCTGTCCCCCTGGCCTGGGAAATCCTGCTCTCGCTCTCGTGGCTGAGCTCGGAGCAGATTTCATGTGCGTTCAATGCCAGAGCAGCTCAGGGGAGCTCCGCGGACGTCCCTGCGCTCCCAGCCTTTGCAATATCCCTGGCTTTTGTTAATGTAATTAACAGAAAGAAGGGACTGCTCTCACTCCGCTCCCGGGTTCTGCAGCCACAAGGATAAATCAGCGCGGCTGCTCGGACCTGCCCTCGTCAGCAGCCCTTAAACGAGGAGGAGGAACTCGGAGCCTGATGGGTTTGTTGTGCCGAGAGCAGAGTTAATAAATCTTCCTGCCGCTCTGATTAATGACTCTGGAGAGCGTCTCTCCACGTTCCTGGAAGCTTTCCTGAAAAGGAGCAATGAGCTGCTCAAGGAAGCAGATAACTCTGCCGAAGGAGAAGCTGTAGGATGAATTCTCTTCAGAGCGGGGCTGGGCCGGGTGCGTGATCCCTGCTTGTGATCAGAGGGAAAAGGAGCTGAGGGAGCCATGGGCACGGGTGGGATGGGGCTTGGAAAAGCACCAGGGGCTGCAGGGAGCATGGAATTAACTCTTAATGAAACCTCACTAATTAATGCAACATCCTGGGCCAGTTCACTGCGTGCACAAACACGGAATCCCAGAACTTTTGGTTGGAAAAGCTCTTCCGAGTCCATCGAGTCCAGTTCTTCTCCCAGCACTGCCAGGGCCACCACTGACCCCTGTCCCCAAGTGCCACACGCACAGGGCTCTGAAATCCCCCCAGGGATGGAGACTCCAAACCTCCCTGGGCACTGAGCATCCTTCCCATGAGGAAATTCCCCAAAATCCACCCTGAGCTCCCCTGGCCCAGGCTGAGGCCGTTCCCTCTCCTCCTGTCCCTGTTCCCTGGGAGCAGATCCCAAATTCCCCCCGGCTGTCCCCTCCTGTCAGGGACTGGTGCAGAGCCACAAGGTCCCACTGAGCCTCCTTTTCTCCAGGCTCAGCCCCTTCCCAGCTCCCTCAGGAATTCTCCAGCCCCTTCCCAGCTCCCTCAGGAATTCTCCAGCCCTTTCCCAGCTCCCTCAGGAATTCTCCAGCCCCTTTCCCAGCTCCCTCAGGAATTCTCCAGCCCTTTCCCAGCTCCCTCAGGAATTCTCCAGCCCCTTTCCCAGCTCCCTTCCCTTCCCTGGACACTCTCCAGCCCCTCCAGGGCTCTCCAGAGCTGCCCCAGCCCCGGAGGTGCCCCAGCAGTGCCAGCACAGGGGACGGGCACTGCCCTGGTTCTGCTGCCACCCCAGAGCTGGCACAGCCCAGGGGCCTCCAGTGGCCTCTTGCCCACCTGGGCACACCTGGGCACACCTGGGCTCCCCTCCAGCCGCTGTCGCAGCGCCCCAGTGCTGCGTGGGGATGTTCTGAGCGTCCCGCAGGAGCTGGCGCAGCCTCCAGGAACTCCCTGATCCTCCCCAGCGCCGAGCTCGGTTCCCAGTAATCCCCGGGGGCACTGGAAAACTGGGCGTGGGAACGGGGTGGCTGCCTGGGCAGGGAGGGGAGGCTGGGGACAGAGCAACCCGGAGGCTTCTCTGCTCCTGGGGTGAGGAAAGAGCTCCTCCCTGTCCCAGATCAACTCCTGTCCCCTGTCCCAGGTTCTGTCCCCACTCCTGTCCCCTGTCCCAGATCAGCTCGTGTCCCCTGTCCTCTGTCCCCACTCCTGTCCCCTGTCCCAGATCAGCTCGTGTCCCCTGTCCTCTGTCCCCACTCCTGTCCCCTGTCCCAGATCAGCTCCTGTGCCCTGTCCCAGATCAGCTCCTGTCCCCTGTCCCAGCTCCTGTCCCCTGTCCCTCTGCAGGGGGTTGATTCCTGTGCTTCCTTAATGAACACCTTGATCTGAATGCAGGGCTGGCGTTTGTGTCTCATCTGGGCTGGTGTCCCCACACACCTCAGTGTCCCCAACACACACAGCTCAGTGTCCCCAACACACACACAGCTCAGTGTCCCCACACACCTCAGTGTCCCCAACACACCTCAATGTCCCCAACACACACAGCTCAGTGTCCCCAACACACACACTTCAGTGTCCCCAACACACAGAGCTCAGTGTCCCCAACACAGCTCAGTGTCCCCAACACACACAGCTCAGTGTCCCCAACACACACAGCTCAGTGTCCCCAACACACACACACCTCAGTGTCCCCAACACACACACCTCAGTGTCCCCAACACACCTCAGTGTCCCCAACACACACAGCTCAGTGTCCCCAACACAGCTCAGTGTCCCCACACACCTGTGCCATCCCCACAGCCCTGTGCCACCCCGTCACTTCTGTGCCACCCCACACCTCTCACTGTCCCCACACACCTGTGCCATCCCCACAGCCCTGTGCCCCCTGCACACCTGTGTCATCCTCACAGCCCTGTGCCATCCCCACAGCCCTCAGTGTCCCCACACCTCTGTGCCACCCCACACCCCTCATTGTCCCCACAGCCCCGTGCCACCCCGTCACTTCTGCCCTTCTCTCCTGGCAGCCCCCGGTTCCCCGTGAGGCTCTGGCTGCGCTGCCGCTGCCCGGGCTGGGCAGGAGCGAGCAGGGGGGGCCCGGCAGGACCCTCAGCTTCCCCCGGGCACTGCGGTGCCCTGCAGCTCCTTAGGAGCCTAACGACGCCCGGGGCTCCTTGGGCAGCTTCAGCTGAAAACTGAAAAAAATTAAAGTTCACCGCTTTTGCTCCAGGCTTTTTTCCTAAATAAAGCCGTCCAGTAATTCGGTTGAAAACGTGCTTTATTTAAAAATATGCACAGTTTGTTTAGAGGTGATTAAAAGCAGCGTGAGATAAATGAAGAAAGACCTATTTGGGGCTCAGTGATTCATTTCATTCAAGCCGAAGGACGTGGAGACGTTTGCAGCTTCCCAGCGCCTGCATCAAGGCGCACAAGCTCTTGGGACGAAGCGGTGATTTCAGAAAGCGCCCTCCCTCTTTGTGCCTTTGTTAGAGCCAAACCCCGGTGCTCCTGGGGCCCTGGCCCCAGCCCCTGCTCCCCCGAGCGCGGTTATTCCTCCTGGAATAACCTGCAGTGTGCAAAACCACGCGAAAAACACCGGGAATGGGGAGGGAGAGCATAGAAACCCCGCGGCTGTTCCCGCGGGCCGCTGCCAGCGCTGTCAAATTAGTGCCACTGGAGAGCCCCGGGCTGTGCCAGCTCCGGGGGGCAGCAGGGCCAGGGACAGGACTGTCCCCTGTGCTGGCACTGCTGGGGCACCTCCGGGGCTGGGGCAGCTCTGGAGAGACCTGGAGGGGCCTGAGAGTGTCCAGGGAAGGGAAGGGAGCTGGGAAAGGGCTGGAGAATTCCTGAGGGAGCTGGGAAAGGAGCTGGAGAATTCCTGAGGGAGCTGGGAAGAGGCTGGAGAATTCCCGAGGGAGCTGGGAAAGGCTGGAGAATTCCTGAGGGAGCTGGGAAAGGGCTGGAGAATTCCTGAGGGAGCTGGGAAAGGAGCTGGAGAATTCCTGAGGGAGCTGGGAAAGGCTGGAGAATTCCTGAGGGAGCTGGGAAAGGGCTGGAGAATTCCTGAGGGAGCTGGGAAAGGCTGGAGAATTCCTGAGGGAGCTGGGAAAGGCTGGAGAATTCCTGAGGGAGCTGGGAAAGGCTGGAGAATTCCTGAGGGAGCTGGGAAAGGGGCTGGAGAATTCCTGAGGGAGCTGGGAAGGGGCTGAGCCTGGAGAAAAGGAGGCTCAGTGGGACCTTGTGGCTCTGCACCAGTCCCTGACAGGAGGGGATAGCTGGGGGGAATTTGGGATCTGCTCCCAGGGAACAGGGACAGGAGCAGAGGGAACGGGCTGGGATTTGGTTACCTGGGGGGCAGCAGGGATTCTTTCTGCCTGTTGCCGGTTTTTAGGAGCTGTGCATCTCCAAGCTGCTCTGCCATTCCTGCGCTCCGTGCTATTCCAGTTCTTCAAGCAGCTGCAGCATTTCAGGGTTTGTTTTTTTTTTACCCCCAGATCAGCGGCTTTGGGGTAAGAAAGCAAGGATGGAGGAGAGGGAATCGGAGAATTCGAGGGGCAGGGAGAGCTGCAGTGGCCAGCCCGGAGGATGTGGAGGTGTACAGCCACCTGAAACCAGGAGGGAGAAAACCATCCGCCCTGACCTGCGCCCGGCCCGGGCTCTGAAATTCCAGCCGGGAGCCCGGTAATTAAAAACAGAGCTCCTTTCCCAGAGCCTCGAGTGCTGCTGGAACCCGCTGGGGCTCCTGGCCGTGCCCGAGGGAATCCCTCCCTGGGGAAGTCCCTGGAGCGTCCCGGGGCTGGCGGGCAGCGGGAGGGGCCGTGAGCCCCAGCTGCGCCTCTCCGGGCCGTGCCCTGTGCCGCTGGAGCATCCTCTGCAGGCACCGGCAACGCGACCGGCGCCGGTTTCCATGGAAATGCGGAGCTCTGCCTTCTGCTGGAAGTTTTCCTGGAAGGGGAGATGGATGGAGCGATGGGAGCGGGAGAGGGAGGCCGAGGAGATGAGATCCACGCTGCCAGAGCGGGGATGGATGGGATTCGGGGCAGGAACAGTTCCTTGGGAGGGAGGGCAGGCCCTGGCACAGGAATTCCCAGATTTGCAGGATCCTTGGCAGTGCCAAGGCCAGGCTGGATGGGGCTGGAGCAGCCTGGGACAGTGGAGGTGTCCCTGCCATGGCAGGGGTGGCACTGGGGGGGATTTAATGCCCCTTCCCAGCCCAAACCAGTCTGGGATTCTCTGATCCAGTGCCCCGTCCCTGCCCTCTGTGATCCCAGCTGGAATCGCTGCTGGGTCACCCTGGGAAATCCAGTGCCAGCCCCAGGAGCTCGGGACGCTGCTCCCATCTCCATCCCCTGGCACGGGGAGCTCTGAAGGACCCGGGCTCTGAGGCTTGGCTTTGGTGGGGGTGGCACAAAGGAGATGAGTCTGGGAGCTGGGAAGGGAATTCCTGGCTGGGTTCAGCGCCCAAACAGCAGCTGGGGAGCCGTGGGTGCTGCAGGGCCCCTCGGGGTGCCCTGCCCTGCCCTGCCCTGCCCCTCGTGCCACGGCGGGAATCAGCAGCTCTTCCACGGGGGGTTCCTTCCAAATGCCCGATTCCATCCGCTCCGTCCCCTGCAGAGCAGAGCTGGGACACCAAGGGACACGGCTGGCGCCGGGGATGGAGCTGCTGGGGATGGAGCTGCTGGGGAGGTGGGAACTGCCGGGTTTTCTCTCTTTCCTCAATGTCCAGGCTCAAAAACCACTCTGGAACTGCAGAAGCACCTTCTGGAATACTGAGGAGCAGCGGCTCGGAGCCGACAGAACTCTTTCCTCATGCACAGGAGAAGCCTCGGAAGGGCTCGGTGTTCCCAGCAGGGAATTCCCAGCTCTGCCCATGGGCACAGGGGGTTCTGCTGCCCCAGAGGAGGGGAATGAGCGGCCTGGCATCCAGCACACGCCCATGGCTCAGAACCTGCAA